>JAVKPL010001887.1:170000-177082 GCA_032173675.1 Gastrolobium villosum | reverse complement strand
TCAAAAGATAGAAGGTATGTGGATGGAGAACAGCCACATCTTTCAGAAGACATGATGGAGTTGGAGCTGTTACTTTTGTGAAGGGTTCCATTCCCATGATCAGAGCTTGTCTCATGATCAAAGGACAAATTGCTCTTGGTGGGGCTAGTAGCACCACCTTCAACAATACCTATAGCAGTAGTGTTGTTTTTGATTGTGGAACATTGATATAAGGAGGGACATTCACTTTCAGGTGAGAAATTTGGCTGCTCAAGGATCTCTCTAATCAACTCTTGGTTCTCATGACATGAGTTATGACTTTGATTGAAGATATCATCTTCCATTTCCTATGACAATTTGGAGATGAAAAAGAGAAAATTAAAGATATGTACTTGTAGGTAATACAAGGTACAATATATGTTCATAGGGCCAGATCATTCTACACCAGTGTAAGTTACACTCCTAATCTTGTCTGTTAATCTCACTTATATCCAAGGACTTAAATTTTTTATAACGTGAGCCATTGGATATAAGTGGATCAATGATCAAGATTTGAGTGTAAAATTTCTAATTCTTACACCGGTATAAAAATATCCTGCACCATATTCATAAAGATAGTCAAATTATGCACTAAGAAATTTATAGTATGCTAATGATAATATGAGATGGGAATGCTATTACCAAATTATGAGAAATCCAATTCTCCAATGAATCTTCCATTTTTGCACACTTAGGTGAACAGGCATTAGTTTCTGAAGATAAAGTGGTGTTGGAGGTGTTACTTTTGTGCAGGGTGACATTCCCATCAAAGCTTGTCTCATCAAAGGACAAAGTGCTCTTGGTGGGGCTAGTAGCATCCCCACCTTCAACAATGTCTAGAGAAGTGTTGTTTTGGATTGTTGAACAAGGATTAAAGGAGGGACATTCACTTTCAGGTGAAAAATCTGGCTGCTTAAGAATCTCTTTGAGGAACTCTTCCTCATGTAATGAGTTATGACTTTGATTAAAGATATCATCTTCCATTTCCTATGAAAATTGGACATGCCAAATAGAAAGAAAAAAAATTAAGTTATTACTAGCAGGCAATACAAGGTATATATGTTTATAAAATATAAAGATAAAGTCAAATCATATTGCTCTAAGAAATTTTTAGTATGCTGATAATGGTATAATGGAAGTGCTATTACCAAATGAGAAACCCAATTCTCCAATGAATCTTCCATTTTTGCACACTAAAGAGAACTCCTAAAATTGATCTTATGCATCAGTGTAGTTGATAAAAAGCAGGCTTAGCAACTTATATAGAAAAATGCAATATATATATATATATTTTGGTGTTCCATTAGCTGTTTTTATATTTTTATGGTGTCAGAATATTGGGGTGGCCATGGACCATGGTCACCACTCACCACAACCAATACATTTAAAATTAGTTCACTTTTAAGACATAATAAAACTCAGATTGCCACTATACTCTTCCTCTCATTATAGTAAAATGCAATTGGTAGGAAGTTGATTACGAAATCAATGAATGAATATTTTAATAACCATTCAATTATTCAATGATAAATTTTGGATTTATGTAAACAATTATTGTGTCCAAAAGTTGAACTGGTAAGATATAATATTGGGACCACAAGAAATCATTTAGACTTTACAGGTTTCATTTGTTATATTATATAAGATTTTGTTCATATATACCTGTACAAATTAAACAGTAGCATCACTGTTTAATTATTTAGCTATAGAATTTTTTTTTTGGTATGCCTATAGAACTTAATTTGTATGCATTGTTTCACTAAAAAAATTGTATATATATATATATATAGTACTATTGTTAATGTATAAAAAATTAAATTTGTACTCATATTTAGTAATATTTTGACATTAATATTTATTATTTTATTTTAATTAATAAGAGGATGAAGTGATGAAAACTAATAATATGTAAAATATTATTACAACGTACTTTTTTTTTGTTTCAAAATCCTCACACAATACAAACACTCGTTATCAGTTTGATTTTTATTAATAAGTTAAAATATATTTTTGGTTGCTACGTGTGGTTCTCATTTTTAATTTGGTCTCTATACCAATTAAATAGTTTAAAATTAGTTCTTATACATAATTTTATTTTTGATTTTGATTCTTGCCGTAGAAAAGAATTTTGGCACTCCCAGAGGGAAATATCTTCAATACTACTGTAGTACTGAAGACTCAATGCATTATTTACTTAATTTGAAAATAATAATTTTTCTTTTATCATTTTACCCTTCTTTTGTATGGATATTTTCCTCTAACCATCACATTTTTCTACTTAATAAAGGAGTAAATACTACAATAGTACCAAAGATATGCTCATCCCAAAGTACCATTGACTCAGTGGTCGAGACCAATCAAATTTGAACATTAATTGAGGAGAGAGGAAAGTGAAAAGAGAAAAATTATTTTTTTATCCAAGTGTCAATCCCTTGATGAAATGCGCACATAGATTCTGAGCACTAAATATTTTTCCTTTGCCCTATGCATCTATTATTGTATTATTTTTTGGGGGCATAATACAATAAAGTATAGGAATCAAATTAAAAAAAAATATTAAGCATAAAGATTAAAAACAGTACATTTTTTGTCCTTATACTTGACTATCATGTTCAATTTGTACCTATACTTCATTATCAAGTGTTTTGAAGGCAACAAATGGTGAGAAAGACAATGAAAATAAAAGCTTAAATAAATATAAAACTCGATCAGTGTTAAATAAATTTAAATACTTTAACACATTCAAATCTTATTTTATTTGAAAATTATTACGAAATACGTTATCTAAATAAAAGGAAACTAATTATTCTATAACAAGTGGGTAAAGCCTTAAGTGGCAAATATGTAATGTAATGTGCTTATTGTATGACAAAATTTGGAATAAAACTTTGATGCTACTATTGTACTAAAGATTCAGTACATTCCACCAATATGAGAATTACATATCAGTTAAAATTCTATTTTTCGTGTCACATTTTTTCTCTATTCTCTGATGTGTAATGCTCTCATTGATGAAATGCATTGAATATAGGTGCAACAGTAGCACCAAAGATTTATTCCAAAACTTAAATAGGAAAAATTAAAGATTGGGATACGACCAATAGAGTACTCTCGAGTAAGAGGAAGCCACAAGATATTGTAATGAATTAAGCTATTGACAAGTATCTAGAAGGTATTTAATTATAATTTTAATTAGAACAATTATTAATCAACAATTAATACTATTTTTTTTTTGAAACATAATTAATACTATTTCTTATACTAGACCGTAAGGCATTATATTCGAAGGAAAAATATTTGTACTTTTAAATGACACAATCTTATATACTTTTAGTATTTAATATTATGAGTTACCGGTAAAATATAATTATAATATGAAAAGTTATATTTTTTTGTTTTTTTTTCTCCTTCTTCGGTCACTTCATCTAACTTGGAAAGAGAAAAAAAATAATTTTTTCATATTATAATTATATCTTACTTGGTAAGATATAGTATTAAAAACTAAAAGAATGATTAAAAAAAAACTAAAAGGATACACTTAACTCATGTATACAACTTCAAGATAAACAAGTAATCTATTGAATGCGATATTTCTTAACATAATAATATCTCAACCGGCGGATTGAGGGAGGGGGCGCATTGGCTACCTAAATTTTAATTTTTTATTATTTTATATTAAAATAATATTTTTTAATAATAATATGTTATTATAGTTAGTTTTTCTCTAAAAAAATATTTATAATAATTTTCCTATTTTAATAATATTTATAATTTTAAAATTTTATTTTGCATCCTAGCTATTATAAAAAAAATTCGATGCACCACTGATCTCAATCTATAATTTTGTGAGACTTAAATAGTGAATGTATTCCATTTACAACTTTAATACATATCCATATTACAAGCATATTATAATCACAAACTAAAAGTGTGACATAAATATAAAATATCATGGGTTTCAAAAAAGAGATAATTAATGTGTCTACAAGATATTCTGACTTAAGTTAGAAAATGCACAAAAGAAATAATGTATTTATCTGACGAGATTAATAGCTCTTTATGTAAAACTAAATTGCTTTGTACCGCAATCGGATTAGTAAGTCCCGATAAAGTTTCAAACACTGATTAATATAAAAAAAATTAAATTTAAATTAAAAAAATGAAAATCCAAAATCCTCGAGAGAGATAAGTCCGGCCCGTTTAATTCACCATGCATATCATGTGTATCTGTTATTGACAAAACTGATTTTTCTAGTAAATATTATATTTTAATAGTCATTGCTTGCTATAAACCAGCCATTTTTAATTCACCACTCTTATCATGTTGTATCTGTTATTGGCGAGACTGATTTTTCTAATAACTATTTTTGGTGGTTTTCAAAAGGCTTGTGACGCCAATATCAATCTCACATGTACGGTTAAAAAATGTTATATTTACATTCACTTTATATTTATCTCCTTTTATTATCATCCGATTAATAAAGAAGATGAATGAAAGGTTACATATATACATTAAGTTTAAATATGATTGGACGGTATTAAAATAATAACAATAAGAGATGATAAACATAAAATGATAGATAAATATTAAGGGTCTCGCAACAAAAAAAATGTTATTCAAATTTCTTTTATATTAAAGTAATGAGAAAAGTGTTTGTCATTTTAAGTGATAGAAAGAGATAGATTAAGGAGGAGAGAGTGAATAAAAAATTAAATATATAAATCTTACCTTTTTATAAGAATGAAATGACAGAAATTATGTGATTTAATCGACAAACATTTTTTCCTAAAGCAATTTGTATTTTTCTTTTTTGTATGGTTAAACCGTGGCATCATTAAATGTTACCATACCCCACTAACCGAGATTAAATTTAGTGCTCCCAGTCCACAAGGGATTGAGTAGGGTTAAAGAGAGAGAGTGAAAGAAAAATTGAGGAGAGAGGAAAGAGAAAAGAAAAAAGAAATGCATGTGTCACTTCCTTAATAAAAGAAACATAAAAGAAAGGAGCATATTAAAAATTTCTCCACTAACCATGCTGATAGATGTGATAATATAGCTCAATTAAAAGCCCACGTAGATTTTTAATTTTTTTCTTATAAAAGAAGTTTAAGAAATGAGATGTCAACTCATTCGAATATCAGAATATATGTTACAAGCTCGTTTGAGGGTTGAGAGAATATTTTATGGCTTTTATTCCTCTTATGTTACGTAAGAAAAATTTTATCTCCCACTACTAGAAAATGCTGAAATTGCGACGGAAATTTGCGATGGAAAATAACCCGTCGCAAATTGCGACGGAAATTGCTACGAAAAATCAGTAGTCGCAATTTGAGACGGAATTTGCGATCGTAAAATAATTACGATGGAAATATGTCAAAATTTTGGTCACTAAAGAATTGGACGCAAATTCCGTCGCATTGTCGTCGCAAATTGCGACGAAAATTAATTCAGTCGCAAAAATGAAAAACTTGCGACGGGTATTTATGACGGAAATTTTTATGACGGGCAAACCAATCGCAAACTTTGGGAGCAAACTTTGCAACGACTACGAGAGTCAATCCATTGCAATTTGCGATGGAATTTGCGACGGTTTTATTATATATCATTTGTGACGGATTTTGCGATGATATTCCACTTGTATTTTGCAATGGAATAGCATTCCATCGCAAATATTGAAATTTGATATTTTTTAATTAATAATCTTATACATATCTTATATAAAAACATATAGACAACTGATAATAAAAAATTGTTGCGCAATTTTGCGACCGGAAATATATCCGTCACAAATTGGGATGAGAATTTTCCTTCACAATTTGAAAAATAAAATTACCGGACTTTTTCAATTTCAAAATTCAAAAATATTGCCAAAATTTGCGACCGAAAATATATCCGTCACAAATTGTGACGAAAATTTCCGTCGCAATTTGAAAAATAAAATTGGCGGGCATTTAAAAATTCGGAATTTAAAAAATTGCGGAATTATGCGACGGAATAAATATCCGTCCCAAATTGCGACGAAAAATTTCCGTCGCAAAAATGCTGTTAAGTACAAAAATTAACTTCACAGATTTCATTTCTCTTTCAACTCAATTCTCTCTCAATTTTTTCTACATTTCGTGAAAAACAAACATTCATCACATCACTTTCATCTCCATTTCACTTTACCATTTTCATCTATCCTTCCATTGTCTCCTTTCCATAGCTTCCCTTCCATGGCTCCCTTCCATATCCATTTCCTATCTTTTTGGTTTAATTTTCTTTGTTTTTAGGTTCTCCAAAATGACTTCAATTTGTTGAATCCATCGACTGAGCTCAAAAAAAAGGAAGGACAAGCTCAAGTGTCTTGTTCAATTCTCAAACTCATGCTTCATGGTAGCCATTGTTATCACCTATCTTTTTTTTGTTTTAGAATTTTTTTTGTTGATATAATCTTTGCTATTTTGTTTTTCTTCACATTTGTTGTAGGATGTAAAATGTCAAGGTTAGTTGCTTCAATATGTAAGTCACATGTGAATCTCTATGTACTTCTTTGATGAAAATTTTAGTTATTGAATTCTTGTGTGGTTCATTAATATTGAAATTTTATATATGCAGAACCATTGTCTTAACTCACTCCAAAATGGTTGTGTTTTGTGGGAATTGTCAGAAGATTTTGTGGCTTCCAACTAGTGGAATTGCTAAAGTAATGAAGCTTGTTTGATGTAGTTACTAGAGTCTTTTGTGGTCTTTATTAAAATTTAAATCTGGAAAATAAATGAATTTAATTTTTTTTTACTTTTTCGTCATTTTGCGACGGAATTTTTAGGACATTCCATCGCAAATACAACAGTTGACTGCAATGGTATTTTTTATTCCATCACAAATTGCGACGGAAATTTTAAAATTTTCGTTGCAAATTGTGACGGTATTTTTTTAAGTCGGTGCATATTTTTGACTCATTTTTGCGACGGTATGCTAATATTTTTCCGTCGCAAATTTGCGATAAAGTTTGCGACGATTTTTCTGTCGCAATTTGCGATGGTATAAGTATATATGCAGCTCAATCTTTTGCAACGGAAAA
>JAVKPL010001887.1:0-165000 GCA_032173675.1 Gastrolobium villosum | reverse complement strand
AGGTCTGGGTTAAGCTAATTAGTGTTTCTTTATATATTGTATTCTACTAAATCAATTTAGTGTACATATTTATTTCAATGTACCTCTCGTCTCTTATAATTTTACATGGTATCAAAGCCTAATGAGAGGAATTATTGTCCGTATTTCCTTACTCTTTTTCATAACTTTAATATGGTAGTAGAGAGATATTATCCATTATGAGCGATTGACTTTCCCAACTTTTCCATTTTTATTTTTCTCTCACTTCTCTTAGTTTCTTCTTCTCGTTCCTCCATCTCCGCCGCGCTGAAAAATTTGAGAAAGCCATCTCTGTCCACCTTGTCTCTGTAGCCGTTGATCGTTGTCGCGACCGAAGGAGCCGACGCGGCCGAGTTGCGCACGGTGAGGGGTCCACCGTCGAACTCCCTCTGCTATCCATGATCTGACTCACCTCATCGATCTGTGTTCATTGAATTTTCTTAATTTTCGGTGAAGCTCAGATCCACTCTCTCTCTCTCCAACAACCAAATCAAGTTATTGTTCTAGTCGCGTCTCTTTCCTCCGGCCGCATCATCTTTTCTTCTCTGGTCGAATTTTGTTTCTTCCAGCTTTTTTGTCTTCTTCTTCTTCATTGATTTATTGTTTTTATTTTGATTTTCTTTTATAGCTTATATTTGGCCTATTTTATTTTATTCTCACATATGTTTGTGTTGTTATTCAAGTGTGATTTGGCTTGTATTTGATTTATTGTCATTGTTTGATTTTATTTTTGACCTCCCATTCAAGGGGAGCATTTATCCCCGTTGTTGCCTAGTCCACGGATTTTTCCAGTCAAAGTGTCTCTCTGTCGGCTTGTATCCCAGTTGCAACAATGTCTTTCACAGCCCTTTAGGCTAATCTCTTTTCCAGCTCTCCAGACTGATGTTTATTCCAATTGATTTGATGTCGATTTCTCTGACTTATGTTCCATGAAGCTTCATTTTAGTCTTCTTTCTTCCCAAGATGAAATGTCCCTCCATCTTGAGGGGGAGTATTCGAGATATAGGTAATATTTTGTTTTAGTTTATTATGTTTGTTCTTTTTCTTTAGGGTGGTTACAAAGTTGTCACAACTCTCACTCGTTTATTTTGATGTTATGTTTCTTAGTCTTTCTTGTTCAAGCTTGTTTCTTGATCCATATGCTTCAGCTTGAGGAGGGGGAATGTTGAAAAGAATACTTTAGGATATCTTTATTATGTGTAAAGATCTATTTTCTTATTTCATTTGGATTTATGTTTGGGCTAAGTCCATTAGTATTTCTTTATATTTTATACTTTTCTGAATTAATTTAATATACAAATTTATTTCAATATTACTCTCATCTCTTGTAATTCTACAATTTTTTTATAACAATAAGGGGCAAAACCCCAAACAAAACAAACGAAAAAGCAGAAAAATAAACGAAAAAACAGAAAAACAAACTACCCAGGGTCTATATCCCTACTAGAGATAATTCCCTGACGATCTTGTTCAAACAGATGTGCCAGCTGATACGACATGATTCTATGATGACAGAAACCAGTGTCTTTGTGAAGAGCAGCTTTGGCTAGCCAATCTGCACATGCATTAGCTTCTCTTGGAATAAGAGTAAGTGTGATCTCCCAATCTTGAGCAATAAGGGCTTGTATCCTAGTCACTATACGCGGCTGACAAGCAGCATTGCAATCTGCGAGTATGGAGAAGACTTCAGAAGCTTCTCCTTCTAGTTTCACTTTCCGAAAACCCATTTGCCAAACCAATTCCAACCCTTTAAGAATTCCCCAAAACTCTGCCATAATTGGAGAACAGGCCCCAATATAATACTGGAATCCTCCTAACCAAGACCCATCATCGGCTCTGATTAACTCACCACAAGCAGCCATTTCATTTATCCTTGAAACAGCACCATCAACATTTATCTTTACCCAACTCAAGTTTGGTGGTTTCCAAAGGCTAGATGGGATTGAATGACTGCTAACTAAGGGCGTAAAACTTCTACCCCTACAATTATGCAATTCATCAATATACATACTAATGATGTGCAAAGCATTTGATGGATAGGTGAAATTAGAGTCATGGACGCTTTTATTTCTGCATCCCCATAAAAACCAGCAAGAAATAAAGAAGAAATCTCGCAATCATCAATATCCCTTTGATCCCATGACTTGATGATATTATTATCAACCCAATTCCAGAGATCCGGACTATAGAAGAGTCTCCTATGATTAGGAGAAATCAGAATATCCCAAACACCTCTAGCATGCTTGCAATCTCGCAGAACATGAAGATTAGTTTCCACCTCACCAGGACAACTCTTGCAATGGATATTATCACCACTCCATTTTGTCGTTCGATCCTTTGTAAGCAATCGACCATGTATAATTATCCACATACACGTTTTGACTCTTGGAGGCCCATTCCACTTCCACATGCGAGTTCAGGAATTTTTCACGTTCCAAATAGGAAAATTTAGCATATTACAGTATGCTATCTTAACAAGAGAATGACCAGCCTTATGATTTTTCCACAAAAGACGATTATGCCCATCTGTTATGCAAGGAGGAAGAATGGCAGTAATTCTTGCAATCACGTGATCGTTGAGACATTGCTGCATGTAGGGGTGTAAATAAGCCAGGGCAGGCAAGGCTTTGGCCTTCCTGGCCTAGGCCTGCATAATAAAATGGTCGGCCTATCTGGCCTACGAGCCTATCGAAGGCTTATTATAAAGGCCAAGCCTGCCCTGTTATTTAAAAAGAAAAGGTCTACATGGCCTATGAGGCCTTTTAGGCCTACCATATTGCAATAAAATAAATATAAAATATCTCATTAATTAAACAATATTTCCAGCATTGGTCCAAATTATAAAAAGTCTATGACAATTTTTTTTAACAAGAATACAGATTATAAAAATTCATGACAACAAAGATTGAATTTTTCTTAGCACATCACAATCTTCAAGTGAGCCTTTCAGCTTGATTATTCCCACTATATTTTCGAACCTGCAAGTAAAAAATCAGAAAATCAAATTAGTTATGCATTTCACTATGTTTACATTATGAATTGCAATATATAAACATTTTCAATTGAGTTGTTAAAGAAGCAATTTACTTTTTATTTTTTTCTTCAAATCATATTTATTTCAAAACAATATTTCCTCGATTAAATTAATGCTTCGACAGTCTCCTCAACTAAATTAGCACGATAATATTATATAAATAAGATTATATAAAAAATAATTTTTAGAATATAAATAATATTACATAAAAAACAATTTTTTTATTTAAAAATTGAAGCAGGCCGGCCTATAGGCCAAAAGGCCAGGCTTTTTTAATTTGGCCTACGACTTTGTTTTTAAATAGGCTCGCATACAAGCCTTTACCTGGTCTAATTACTTCGAAGGCTGGGCCGGGCCAGGCTTTTCATAGGCCAGGCCGTAGGCCCATGTAGGCCGGCCTGGGCCATTTACACCCCTAGCTGCATGTACTGCAAATGCCATTGACCAGTAAGTCTGTTAACAAAAGCACTAACTGAAAGACACATATCCTGTATTGATGGCGTGCTTATAGCCAAATTGCCAAGACTATCAGATAATCCCAACCAATTATCTTTCCAAAATAAGACATCATTGCCATCTCCTATCTCCCATTGCATGGCTTGAAGAAATAATGGCCAAATCTTGCATAAATTTTCCGAGAAATGTGAGTCATATGCTTTATGAGTAATTCTACATATTTTAAATTACATTAAATATAAGCTAGTTCTTTATGGTTATATAATAGCGACTTATTCTGAAAACTCGTGACTTAGAGCTAATCGAAGCGAGGGAGAGGTTGTCATGGGAGGGTATCTTTGATAATATCGGAGCATGTACTTCTTTATTTAGAATAGGAAAATGTGAAACTCAGGTGACAATAAAGAAAAAAAGGGATAAAATAAAAAAATCAATTATGTATTTCTTTAATGTAATAAAAATGTATTGAGGTTGTATATCAATATATATATATATATATATATATATATATATATATATATATATATATATATATATATATATATATATTTTAATATTAATATTACGGAAGTATTGGTCAGAAACATGTCACGCAGGCTCAAGCCTTAGAGATTAACACGACCATTTTGCCTTATGTTCATTTTACTATTTATCATGACTATAGATAAAAAAAGAAAAGAAAAAGTGAACGTATATGAACAGATGCGAATTTTTTTTCAGGACCACCAAATTTAGAACAAGCATCACGTTTAGGGACCAAAATTTTAATTTAAGATAGCTAATCAAACACGTACAAGTTGGCATCACATCGTGATCGTTAGTCATATAAAAACAAGTAGATGATGATATATTGATATTGTAAGAGTTGTGGCAAGAATTGACTGTAAACAATTCCAATTGTAGGGATCAATTATAAACTTTCTTTTAAGGACCAAATTAAAAATAATTGTTAGATATAATATCAAAATTCTCGTTTAACAAATGCATCAATTTATCGGAAGTTTAAAGTTTTCTATAAAGCACTACCTTTTCATCACATTCAAAAGGTCATGAATCCAACTCAGCGATAGTGAGCGCGCGCGACCTTGCGTGGAACAAGATAAAATTATTTTAAATAAAATACTCGCTTACTTTTTTCGGCGCATTGTAGAAGGAAGGTTGGACATGTATCAATATGCCACTTTTATAAATAATATTTATCTATATATCACGTTTCAATCAAATTTTATCAAAATGTCACGTCACAATCTCGCTACGTCACCCAATAAGAATGGATTGAATATGTGGCAGCATTTGCATGATCAACTATTCTCGTTAGGTGGCGTAACAAGAATGTAACATGATATTTTAATAAAATTTAATTGAAACATGACATATCGATATTTTTAATGGCAGGCATGTCATTTGTCAATGTCGCAAGGAAGGTTACACATAAAAATCATTCTCACTTGCTTGATTATTATGTATGGTGGCGTCGCGTCTAACATGCTCTGGACAAATGACCTGTATTACATATCACCATTGGTTACGTTTAGTTTTTCCTTAATACATAATGCTTTATTGTTTATACCTTAATATTTTGTTTATTACTTATTACTCCTTATTCTTATTCTTATTCTTGCCAAAATAAAAAATAAAAAATCAATGCTGAAACGAAGGAGAGACTAGAGGGGGCCTTCGAATTTATACAATTGAGTATTATTTTAAATTTTTTGTCATATATTTAGAGCTTATCCCCCTTCAAAACTTACAAAAACTTTTAATTGTAAATATTTTTTTTATTTTTTATCACGTAAATATTAGTAATTTTAAAGAAAAAATTTATATTATAATTTCATCTCCCTTAAAAAATTTCTAATTTTGCCAAAAACGACTAATAAAATACGCCATTTGAGGTGCTTGCAAAGTCTCAAAACCTTATGTTTTTGGAAACATCTCCGAAAACATGGCAGTTAGCGGGAGAGAGGCTTATGACTTGTTGCAAGATTGTGCAGCTTAAATAATGATTTCGAGTTTGAGTTTTGATATGCATGCACAATTGTTTTAAAAATTTAATAAAGATTGAGTAAATATCCTTTTTAGTCCTCAACAAATTTCACGATACCCGCTTGAGTCCCTAGCAAATAAAAAGATCCATCGTGATCCCTAAAAATTCAAAATGGAGCCATTTAATTGAAATCGTGGTCCCTCACAAATTCAAAAAAGACCCATATTAGTCCATCGAAAGGACTAAAATGGGTCCATTTTGAACTTCTTAGGGACCACGATGGTCCTTTTTGTTTGCTAGGGACTAAAGCGGATATCGTGAATTTTGCTGAGGACCAAAAAAGGTATTTACTCATAAAGATTTGAAGCCCTTATGATTTCACTCGATTTAAATAAAATTAGTAAGGTAATTGATGGAGAAATAAGAAAAAAAAATTCCAAAAATCTTAAAAGAAAGACAATAATTGCACTACATGGAAAACTCAATTTGAAGTGTTGAAAAAACTCAATTATGCTGCTCAAAAACTCCATGTGCACTTTTATCTCGGAATGACATAGATTCGGAGAGATCGGGAAAGTAGGTTCACGCCAATGAAGAAAAACAAGGGGAGGATAAAAAGACAAATGCTGAACCTAACGTGGAGACATTTAAGTAATAACCTACGTATTGTAGGAACGCATTAAATACTGTTTACCTCTGTTTGGGTGAGATATAAATTAGGGAAATATTATTCTCCTTTTATATAAGATATATTCTCTCATGTTTTCTCACTTCGATTTTCGTATCCCATATTTTCCTCTCTCTTTTTCTTATAATGGTGGGACCCACTTATTTTCTCTCTACAACATAAGATTAGTTATCTTATGTTAAATGAGACTAATAAAATCTTATAAATTAACATAGATCTATTTACTAAAAAAATTTTAATATGGATTTAACGTTTGATGAGAGAAGAGGCGAGTGGCAATGGTATTTTGGCATTATTCAATAGATAATTATTGTTATTAAGTAGTGATTCATACTGTGTCTCCCATGGTAGCCCACTTAACAGATGTAGGCTATTTTGTCATCAACGGACAATAGACATATCTTCCATTTTTAGCACACTTTTTCCGTTTGAATATTATACTCAAGTAACTTGTTCTTTACTAATAACTTAGTAAGATGATAAAAATTATAAAATGTGGGTACTTATAGCATCATTCTATATGTTATATATATGTATCCATTACTTCAAAGAATGTGAAAAGGTGTTTCCCCTATAAGGTTAAAAATAAGAAGACAGCATAGAAGGTAGTTGTGAAATTAAAAAAGATATAGTTTGGCGAATCTCATAAGACAGTATTTCTTTAGTGGGAGAGAGATATATATGAATGTAGTTGTGAAACATATATGGTTGAAGAATTTTGATTATAATAAAGAATAGAATACAATTCTAACAACACATAATTAAGTTCATTATTTTAAAGACTCTGGACTTCATGTTTAAAGGTAAAAAAAAATTAATTTTAATGTACTATCAATGTAAAAACGCTTTATACTATCACTTAATAATATATTATTAATCATTTAATATGTTTGATGTTTCATATAGTTATTAAAATAGTTAAACTTAATAAATGGCATATCAATATTTTTGGATGCAAGTTTGACATGTTTTTATATTAACAATGCATTAAATATTAATCACTTCCTTATATCTATTTGTAGTGCCTCCAATGAAAAAGCTTTTTAAAATAATTCATAAAGTTTTTTTTTATACTTAATCCTATTTGAGCGACCCATAACGGGATAGCAACTCTCCCAACATCGTTTAGAAAACTATAATTTAATACAAGATTATTATTATTATTTTAATAAAAAACTATTTAGAAAAGAATTGATGCATGCTTCATCCACTAAGTTTTTCATAGGTCCTTTAGATATCATGAAGTTTTTCATAGATTTTTTAGATCAAAATTTGAGTTTTAACAAGTTAATGAGAGGATTGTCATTTAATCATGCCTTGTGTTCAATTCTCTAGTAATTTCACTCTTTAATAGGCAATATGTGATCTAACTCTGAACCCTAATTTAGGTTAGTGGTGTTTTCTAACCTTGCAAGAAACATTTCTTCTACTAATACAAACTTTTTTTTTATAAAAATAAATTTTAGTGTATCATGACCGATTGACCTATTAACATAAGCAATTTTGCTGATTAAAATTTAAATTAATTAATGAGTACTCAGCTGCGCGCGTGTACCAAACTATGGTTAAGTGGTAAATCAAAAAAAGAAAAAAAACTACGGTTAAGTGTTAATCAATTAACTGAACCCCAAGGAGCTCATAATCGATTATGTGACACTTAAAATTGATTATGAGTATTGTGTGAAGCATCATTTTGGTCCTGTAATCAATTATAGGATCTTTGTAATCAATTATAGTTTCTTGGATAAACTTTACAGGAAAAAGAAGTTATTTGCACACATGTTTTGTAGGACACGGTTCAGTATCTTGGGATTAAAACAAAAAAAAAAAAAAAAAAACCAGGATACGGAACTATATCCTAAAAAACATGTATCAATTGCAAATAACTTCTCTATAACAATAGAAGATTAATAGAACCCATAGATATTACTTTTCTGGTGGTTGCTCTGATTACCAGACTAAGTTCTAAAAATAAATATCTGATCTTAATTTTATTTCCTTACGTTCCTCTTCTTTCTTCTTTCCCCCTTCCATATCAATAAGTATTCTTTACAATAGCCCTATTTACCATAAGCAATGTACAACCAGGTTCTGAAAATGTAAGATTAAATAAACATACTTCATGCAACAACTGAAGATGCATCTAGCAGGATAACACGGGATATGTGTGTTATAAGTGTATATTTTTTTAAATAATTGTATTAGCTAAAATTGTTCATATAAATATATTTCAATCTTCAGAATTTCCTAAAATTCTTGCGTGGTAAATAACTTCCGGATCTTGAGGGTGGTGTTACTGTTGGGCTCAATTGCGAGCCTTGCGGACTATGTCTAAGTTGCTCTGGAAGGACTCAGTTTTGGGCTAAAATTTATTGGTTTTGCAATGTTGGGTTTGTGCTTCTTCTTCTTCTTTTTCTTTTTTCTTTTTTTTTTCCTTTTTTTCTTTGCCATGTCATATTGATCGAGATGTATAAATAAAATAAAGTTAATTAGTTGGTTAATGACATTTATAATATCTGAAATTTCGTTATATCATGGAAAAACTTATCGATGTTTTACCAAACTAATATAATAAAAATTAAAAATGGATATCGAACAAATCTCACTTGAATGTATAAGATATTTTCAATTTGAAAATATAATTGTAACACCCCAAATTCTAACAATTTATAATAGCATAAATAATTTTAATACTTTTTATAAATAACAGTGGAAGCTCAAAATATTCAAATTTGGGAAGTGTTACCGCCGCACTTGTACTATAGACAGGTGCAAGGCTAAATTTATTACATTAAAAATAAAACCAAAGACTAAAGTTTAAATAAAGGAAATATGTCTTATGCATTTATTTAATACTCATAAAAATTCTAAACTTAGAAACTAGCTAGAAATATCCGAGTTGTGATCCTCACTGCCCACAGCTAGCCCCATCCTTTGCAACATGCTTCACTGAAAATCTGCTCCCCGTGAAGGATCATTGCAGTTAAACAAACACAAAAGTCAGCAAAGCTGGTAATCCAAATCCGATATACAAAAATAAATAAATAAATAAATATAAATGTAACTCATAATAATCCAATAAAATAATATAACTCAAAAAAATTCAAATCAAATATCAAACTTGTTATTAATTATATTAATCTTTATTTAATCCATTTAGTCTATTTAGTGGGAAGAGAACCATGGTAGACCCGGGAAACCCTGCCAGTCTACCCTGTGACCCGGGGAACCCTGCCAGTCACAAACAAATCACTTTGGCCATAATCAACTCACATCTTCCTAGTGTGCACACCTCTTCCCAAAGTTGCTACTAGTATCCCGGGGAACCCTGCCAGACACCACTTTGAGAAGAACGGATATAATCTTTTTCACATCAGTTTCACATCGGAGGCATAAAGCCCAAAAGTTGTGTTCATCACTTTGGGAGGTACCATCCCAAAGCTATCCTCCCACTATTAATTTTTTTTTATATACAGACATAATAAAATTTCTCAATTTATTTCAAATATATGTAATATGTATTGATTTATAAAGTAAGGCACAGACTTATAAAATAAACAATTGTATGCATTTGAAATATGATCACGTAAACCGAAAAGACAAAGAATTGCAAATATACGTAAACTTGGAAAGAAACGAATCATATGTAGATGGTCAACATACTGAAGTGACGCACACAAATCAAGAAAGAAGGTTTTTGTTTTGTGAACTATGTATACATATATAAAAGCAATGATAATTACAATTTGCATTCAATTAAAGGATTGCACAGAGACCGAAAGAAATTTGCAGCGACCCTATCACGATTCATATAAAATTAACATAAGATTTCTAAGGATTAGGATTACACATACTAAATTTCACATAAAATATAATCTAAAAAAAATATCTAGGGATTAGGATTACCTGGTCTCCGTTTTTGCTAACTTCTAGAAGAAAAGAGTAATTTGGGACAGACCGGTTGATAATCAGAAAAATATAAAAATTGAAAGTAATTAAAATAAACTTTTGGAGTGAGAAGAGAGAGTAGTAGTAGAGGAGAAATTTTGAAGAGTTGATTGGTTTGGTTAGGCTAGGCCTCTATTTATAGTTGAAGTGTTGGGCTTATACATTACTGATTCCATGCTGACTCATCATATCTAAACAAATTATGTTTGTTGTCTCATCCTATCTAAACAATTTATGTTTGTTGAATCATCATATCTAAACAACTTATGTTTGTTGACTCATCATATTTAAACAGTTTATGTTTGTTGACTCATCCTAATCCAATCAAACAATCAAATAATCACAATTTATCACCCATTATTATTATTACTAATTTATAATTTTTTTTATTATTATTAATTTATTGTATTATAAATTACTATTATTAATTTATTGTATTATAAATTACTATTATTATTTTTTTGGGATATTACAATAATAGTAAATATTTACATCTTATGTTGCTTTCCAAAATTGATGAGTACTATAAATTTAGTTTTTTTTTTTAAATTGTTGAATATTGAATATAATACACACTACATGAATTAAAATATTATTTAATATCAAAACGTGTCATAACGTATCAAAATATAATTTTTTAAAATTATTATGAGGGAGTGTCGTATCGTATCTCGTGTTCCGTATAGGTATCGATGCAATATAGGTTATTGGCGAAAAAGAAAAAGGCATAATAGCATTTTTGGTAGCCATTTTATAAACATATTGCCATTTTAGGTGTCACTATTAATTTTAAAAAAATGACCTCATTATAATGGTTAATTATATAATAAACCGATTTAATTAAATTAAATTTTAAAAGGGAAACGAGCAAAGATGTCATTTTGCTGGCTGCGGAGGGGCGTGGCTGGCAAATAAATTCGGGTTTTCGGCAATTTAGAAAATATTGCGAGTCTAAGTCTAAGCATATTCCCATTACATTCATTTTGCCCCCTTTTGTTTCGGTTCTCTTCTGGAAGCTTCGGCGTCGGCTACAGCGATGGCGTCGTTCGATGAAGCACCTCCCGGAAACTCTAAGGCTGGTGAGAAGATCTTCAAGATGAAGTGCGCTCAGTGCCACACCGCTGAAAAAGGTGCTGGCCACAAGCAAGGTATTTTCCATCACTTTTCTTTTTAATACCTTATTTTATTTATTTTTATTATTATTTGTTCTGTTTCTCCACTGCAACACTTAGATCTATAAATCCTTTGCATCTACTTTAACTTTTGTTGATTTATTACTCTCTTTTTTGTATTTTTATTTTTAATTTTTCTTCCTTATTGCGTGTTTTCATATTCAGTAGCACTTTCAGTCTAAGAATATGTTTAGAACTCAACCCTAGCAGTAGCTAAGGCTTAATTAAATGCTCAATTTTAAAAAATTACTATTAATTGTTATTAGATTCTACTAAAAACTTAAGACTGAATGCTGTCAGGTTTAGGATTTTAGTGGATTTGCGTATGCACTGCAATATCCTTATATTGATTGAATCGTCATGCTGCACTATTGAATAAAACAATTTTGGAATTATTTAACCTAATTTTCCCTCACTGGTAGGTTTCTCTCTTTTTTATTTTTCTTTGAATTTTTTTTTTTTTAATTTTTATATTGTTATTATGCAATTTTTAGTATATTTTTAATTTTGTTGATTGTGATAATTCAGGTCAAATAACTCTCGTGACATTAAAAAAAATGTTTTTCTTATGTTGAGATTCTTTGATTTGTGAAATAAATCGTTTGATTAGTTTTACCTCTTCCATTTGCTGCCATTCATCTGATCGTACTTTAGGCTGTTATATCATTTAGTTTTTTTGTTTCCTGCATTCCCTCCTTGAATATTGTGATAATGTAATATTCTAAAGATAAAATGTTTGGCTTTCTTGTTGAAAATTTTAGGACCCAATCTGAATGGTTTGTTTGGAAGGCAATCTGGCACAACTCCCGGATATTCATATTCTGCAGCTAACAAGAACATGGCTGTGATTTGGGAGGAAAAGACCTTGTATGATTACTTGCTTAACCCCAAAAAGGTACAGCATGAATTAGTATTTCAGTATTTCTGTATGGAAGTGTTTTATGTATTGAATGGATGTTAAACTATTAATAATCATTGATCATTCAAGTGTGAAATCTACTGCACCAACCTGTGTAGTAATCATTTCATGCTACTTTATATAATTGTCATTTTGGGATTTAGTGTTTTCTACAATAGTCATGGTATTGTGCTGTTAAATTTTATGTTAATATTGCAAGGTGACATTGAAAATCTGTTTACACCACAATGTGTACTGACTTGTGTTCTCTTTTTTCCTCTTGTGCAGTATATTCCAGGGACGAAGATGGTATTTCCTGGTCTTAAGAAGCCTCAGGATCGTGCTGATCTTATTGCATATCTCAAAGAATCCACTGCATGATGATTAAATTTTCATACATTCAGTTATGCATTGTGCTTTTGAAGTTCTGGAGATATAATTTTCAGATATTTGATTCTGTGGTGCAGTAAGTACTGTATCATGGCAAATAAAGTAGACTTGATTGGTTTGCAATGCTATTTTGTTCATTTCGCATTGCTTCTTGAGAGTTTGCCATATATTGGCTGGACTAATGCTCAAATTAAATTAGCTGTTGAAAGTTGAAACATACTTATCAATATATAGTTAATTGGAAGCACAATATAGTCTTTCTTTGCAGGGTAAGTGGATTCACTAGTCTTGTTATTCTTTTAGTTTGGTTTGCTTGTCTGAATACCATACCATACGGTGCAATTTTTTTATTACAAAAAAGGTCGAAGTAGGGCATTGAGAAGGAGTGGGTAGGATAAAGTTCAAGCAAAGCGGCTATATTGATATTCAATCCTAGGATCTGGCAGCCCTAAGGAGACTAGGGCTGAGCTATTCTTGCATTTTGTTTCGTGACCCTGCTTATATAGTCTGAATTAATGTACTTGGTCACTTAGCTTTCTATTGTCATATTATGGAGGCATTTTCAATGAGAATTTTGATTAATGATTGAGTGACGAATGAAAGGGAATGGAGTGTATATATTTAAGAATGGAGAACAAGGGTAAGAGAAGTAGAAGATTGATTATATCTCTTGTTTGTAGTTAAAAATAATAAGGGGAAGGTAAATTTTTGCGTCCTATCTGAGAAATTGCATTTTAGGGAAAAGGGAATGGTTTCTCTCCTTGAGGGTATTTTCTATACAAGGAATGAAAATTGTATTATCTCATATTTTGGATGGGTTAATTGAGTGCTTAGTCTTTGGTAGAGCGATGAACGACAAGTATGTATAGACTGGAATTTGGGATTGCATTAACAGTAGGAGGAAAAAGGCCAAAGTACCTTTTGATGCTGTTCTAGTTTTGTCGGGGAAGTGGCAAGCATCTTATGGAGTGGGGAATGTCTGAGCTTTAGAGCCTGTTTTGATTTTATTTTTTTTATTTTTTTTTTAAACTATAAGTTATTTATAAGCTAAAGTTAAAAAAAGAGCTTAAAAAAGAAATTAAAAGCTGTTTGGTAATCACATAAAAATTTTAGTTTAAAGGCACATATTTCAAGAAAATTATCTCTCTGTCTTTATAACTCTATATTTTTTAAAAAAGAATACAATTCAAGAAAAACATATAAGAGTTTAAAAAAAAAAAAGCTCATCCTAAGAGTTTCTAGCTTTCAGTTTTTTTCTTCATTATAAAAAAAGAGTTTTTTGTTATAAGAGTTTTTCCCAAAATCTATTTGGCCTAACTTATGTTTATAAGTAATTTTTAACTTAAAAAAAAAAAGAGTATCCAAACATGCAATTAGTCTTTCTATAGCAAACCACAAAAGTTGAACTTTCAAGACATTTGATAATTAAAAAAGTATTTTATTTATATTAAATTTTTTTAAATTTAAGATAATAGATATGAACCATTGGGATTTAAAACTGTTCCCCTGGTATTTTTATTTTTTAAAATAGAGACAATCCTGTTTTTATGTAATAAAAACTTTTTTGAAGTGAGTTTGTTTGTAAAGCACATAAGAAAAGATATATTCATGCTTAAATTTTAATAAATTTATGTCATGATATATTTTAAATTAAAAATGATTATATCCTAATATTTTAAAAGTAATTTTACTTAAAGGAGTTTCTTTCTATGTCTGTTTTATCAAGACAAACCAACTTGAAATTGTTATCATTTTCGCGTCAAGATGATCTTCACAATAGCAGCCAATTTATATTTCCTCTCTCTTATAAAGATACGGGTACAGCGCTCATCAATATATATATATATATATATATATATATATATATGGGGTAGGATATTCTTACTATCCATTTTTTCTATTATATATATATATATATATATATATATATATATATATATATATATAGGTTTTATAAGGATTAGAAAAAAAGTTGAATGAAGAGAGAGAAAAAAAAACTTTTGAATCCAATGATGATTAATGTGGTAGTGGAATGGTAGTAGAAAAAATGGTTAGTAGGAATATCCTACCCCTATATATATATATATACTCTGTTTAAATCACTCAAACTTCACGGTGGGAAATTATGCAATTGCATGATTCTTATGTTAAAACGGAACATTAAATGGGGACATTATCAAACATTGGTTTTGGGTATCGCTAGTGAAAAATTATTATTATCTAAGTGTATGAGCTAAGGATGTGTAGCTTTAAAAAGTATTGGAAAAAATTCATAAACTCCCTGGTGGTTTATTCTTTTATCACTTACACCCTTATATATTTTTTCTTATCAATTACCCTTCTGTGATTTTTTTCCATCCAAGTCCTCTTTAAATACGGTTAATAATTGAGCTAACTTGTCCTTTTTACCTTGCTTGTGGAAAAGATATTGTTTCCATAATGCCATTGTTGATAATTGGCTCTGGCTATTGAGAATGCCTTGCTTGAGCTTGAACTACTTGAAAATTGTGAGACCTCATTTAAGAAACTCAGTCTATCGCACAAGCCGGAGAAAACTGCTACATTCTCCATGTAAATGGAGACAAGTTAGCTCATGTGCCGTGATAGATTTGAATTATATTATGTTGACATTAATCTTTGATTTGAATTTGTTACCTTAAGTTGAAGTTGTCGATACTTTTGGCGTTATGTTGACATGCTGAAATAGGTAGTTAACAAATTTAGTCATCGTTGATTCACAATCATATAAAGTTGAATCAACTGTTATGATTTGTTAACTACTTATTTTAAAAAAAAATTATTTTCCTTTATTACCGTTGATCCACCACCTTTATATGATTTTCCACATAATCAAATCATAATTTTTCTTCACATGAGAATATCCACTCCTCTCTGAAGCTAGTATCTAATGGGGCTTCTAGAAAAAACCACACAATTGTACGATTATGGATAACCAATGATTCTCCAACCATGGCTATAATTAGAGGATTTCCACTTCAATGTACACATTTAATTCTAATTGCATACTCCACACTGATTTGGTGCATTTTAGGTTGAAAGTATAACATCCCCAATTTATCTAATGAACATCCACCATAACACTATTATCAATCATAGTACAAGAAGACCCTGGAGTGTACATTCAAACCGTTCAGGTATATATTTGTGTTCAAACCAGCAGAAATGTGTTTAATATTTGTTGTATCTCTGTATTCATGTATTATATTCGTGTTTTATGTCATATCCGTGCGTCCTATATATTTCAATTATATCTGAATATGCCCCAACCAAAGAAAAATAAGTTTGAAGAATTTTTCAGAATTTGAATTTATTCTTAATGCGTACCTTAGGCGTTAAGTTTGCACTGACAGGTGCTTGTTTGCAACTATGATAAACTTCACAGCTGGGATACTTTTTATACAATTGTATGTTTATCAACAAGTATACTTTTGAAGTGTTTAGTGATAACTTCTGGCAATGGTGAGGAATGTACAAGATATGATTGAGATGTTTGGCTTCCCATATAGGGAGAATTTGCTTTCCTATACATATAAACAAAAAATAATCAGTAGCTTCTACATTTTTCTTTGTGCAGATTTAATTTTAGGTAAAAGTGTTTATCCTTTTAAATGACATAACTTATGTCATGTTACTCTCATAAAGAGGAGGGACCCACACCTTTATATTTTTTTGTCAACTATCTCTTCTCTTTTATTTATCTTTATCTCTTACTTAAAATGACACAACTTTATATCCTTTAAAATGATACACATTTTCCCCTTAATTTTATGGGTAAATTGTTTGGGAGACATGTTCCAAGCCAGCCCCAGGTAAGCATTTGATTATCAGAACAGGTACACAAGCTTGATTTGGTCCTAAACATTGAATGAACCTTACTTCTATTCCAAAATCTACAAATTATAGAGTTACACCTTTATTTGTATTTCCCCGGAGATGAAAAGTCTTCTCTTTCAATTCCCTTTTGACTAAACACTCTCCGTTAAATCTTGATTAGCGAGGCTAGGGATAAGGGCAATTCTTGTACGCACAACTTTACTCTTACATAATTTAAAAGAGGCTATTTCTGGATTCAGACTCATAATCTTTCAGTCACAAAAAAGCAATTTTGTCACTACTCTAGGCTCGCCCTTTTTTTCGATTTCTTTTGACTGCCACTTCAAATACAAGTTGTTATTGTATGGTCTTATTTATGCTTCGGATTCCTCACTCGTTCAGTGGTTGATCTCTAAAATATTTACAGAACTCTAAAGTAGACTTCCACCACACACATCAACAAACAAGGGAGGGAGAACAAAAAAATTAGAACAAATTAAGATTTATAGTTTATAACAAAGCCAACTATATATAATGGGCATCCATCATTGATGATATTAAATTGATGTTTCAATATTGATCGCACACAACTGGATCTGGACCACAAAACCTATATATAACACTAACATTTATTTTAGGACCATAAGGTAAGAGATACTTACATATTAAAATTGATTACATACCCTATTATATCTGATATAACTTTTCAACCAGTTTGCTCTCGAGCTACAATAAGTTCTTCTAAGTTATCAGTATCACCAGTATCTGTAGGCATCATAATCTCATCCTCAATTGTGAAATTATATCTACTCCCAATAGCTCTTAGAAGCTGGTATACTTCAAACATAGTTGGCCTCTCCTTTGGAGTTTCTGTAACACAGTTGCATGCAACCTTTAGAAATTGGAAAAGCTCATGATCAACACCCTTCCCAACTAGTGATTCATCAATGGCATCCTGAAGTTCTGAATTGCTAGAGAACTGTGTAACCCATTCTACCAAATTTCCTTTAAAAGTTTCCGGAGCTTTAGCCACATGTGTAGGTCTTTCACCTGTCACCAACTCAAGAAGCACAGTCCCAAAGCTATAAACATCCCCTTTAGGTGTAGCCATCAAAGTTTTTGCATACTCAGGAGCAACATAACCTAAATCCCCAAACTCCCCATTCACAAAAGTACTCAAATGTGTATCAATTGGGTTCATCAATCTAGCAAGGCCAAAATCAGAAATTCTGGGCTCAAAATCTACGTCCAACAAGATGCATTTAGAGCTTATGTTTCGGTGGATAATGCGGGGATTGCAGCTATGATGAAGCCATGCTAATCCTCTTGCTGCTCCAATTGCAATCTTGAGCCTTAGAGACCAGTCCATGGTGCTCCCACCATCAGCAGGATGTAGTTGATCATGTAGGGTACCATTTGGCATATTCTTATAGACCAAAAGCCTCTCCTTTTTGGCCATGCAAAAACCTAAAAGGGGAACCAAGTTACGATGTCTGACAGTCCCTAGCGTTCCCATCTCAGACAGAAATTCTTTCTCTGAGTGTTGTTGAGATTCCTGCAATCTCTTAACCATGAGTGATGTGCCGTCATGAAGGACAGCTTTGTAAATAGTTCCTGATCTTCCAGACCCAATAATATTGCTTTTACTGAAGTTACTAGTAGCCTTCATGAGATCCTTCAAGTTCATTTTTGAAATTGACTTCTCAAACATAGAAACCTGATGTACACAATTCAGCACAGTTAGCCAGAAAATAAATTGTATACTTTGTAATGTCTGTTGTAGAAAATGTATCATTTGTGTGTTGGGTGCAGAAAATACATTGTTTTCCTGACTTTGGCACAGCAGTAAGTAAAAGAGTTTTTCAGAGTTGACATAATAAAAAAGTCATGAAGAAATATTATTTATTAAAAAAAAAAAGGTTCGCTTTTTCTGCAGTGACTGCATATAAGTCTAATACAACGTCGTTTTAGGGCGAAAATCATAGTATTTTTGTAATTTTAATTTATTTTAAGGTTATTATAGTCTTTGTAATTATAATTTTTTAATCTTTCAATCCCAAAACGACGTCATTTTGAGAATAAATGCAGATAATTTATATGCAGTAACTGCAGAAATATTATTCTGCAAAAAAAAATGCAACAATTGAAAATATTATAAAAACAGATAATTTGCAATAAAAATGTTACCCAAGAAATTATTTTCTATCAAGATGTTTTCCACAATTAAACAATTTGCAATATGATCACATATGTAATAAGCCATGCATCAATATAGCTTGCCTTTATTGCTTTGGTTCCCTTAAGACTTCTTGCCCACTTGTTTCCTTCAGGGTCCTCTTCCTTTTTCTTATAAGACATGCGCCTCACATAGAAGAACAATCCAACACCCAATCCTAATGCTGCAGCAGTGACACCACCAACAGCTGCTCCTGCTATAACTGCAGTGTTAGTCTTGGAAGAAATGGCCTGGCATTGCTCCAAGGGGCCACCACAGAGGTCTGAATTATTTGCATAACTGTCTGCAGTAACAATACCATTTCTAAAGATTGGAACTTGCCCTGTCAAAAGATTGTTGGAGACACTAAATGACTTAAGCCTTTGGAGCAAAGCCAATTCAGCAGGAATATGACCAGTGAGTTGGTTTTGATCAAGTTTGAGACTATTAAGATAAGTACAATTTGCAAGGGACAAAGGGATATCCCCAGTAAAATCATTTGATGATAGGTCAAGAGTTGTCACAAACTTAAGAAGGGTAGATATATCTTGTGGAATGGTTTGAGAGAGTCTGTTGATTGAAAAATCTAATCCTGTCAAGCTTGAGCAATTCTGAATGCTGCGAGGAAACTGTCCCTTTAGTCCCATGTTTGACAGTTTGAGATTTAAGACTCTATTTTCATCAGGATGCCAACATTCTACACCAGTAAATTTGCATATATATCCTTCAGTTTTGTTGTTGAAATCCCATGATTGCAAATAGTTGTAGGGGTCTTGAAGTGAATTCTTCACATTTTTCAAGCAGAAGATATCAGTCTCAGTCCCATAGGTCATGCCACAATTAATCAGCAGAAACAAACTAACAACAACACTAGCAATGAAAATTCGGCTACTCAGAAGAACCATCTTCACCATGATCTCAAACAAAATCAAAGAAGAAGTAATCCAAATACTTTACCCAAATTGGTATCTAATGCAAGTCACAGCATAAAACATAAAGTCCACACCCCTGCAAAACAAAAAACAAAAAAAAAATCAACTCATCAAAACAGAAAAAAAGGCATCAAGTATTTCCTTTCAAACGAAAATTCACAGTGTAAACCAAAGACTACTTCACAGATATGAAAAAAAAAATATAACCAAAAAAAAAAAAAAAAAAAACTGAGATACCCAGTAAAGTTTACTTTGATATAACTCAATACAAGCATAAACTGAATCAACCCAGATTCAAAAAGACATGAATTTTGCATAAGGGTACTCAAACACCCACCTGGGTTATTGGAAAACCCAGCTCAGGAAATAAAATGGAAACATCACTGTGCTTCAAAAGAAAGGGCAAAGCTTGGTAAATTGCAGAAAAGGAAGACTACTACTAACAATGATGGAAAAAAAGAGAATGATAGAAGAATTGCAAAGAAGGAAGAAAGCAGAAAAGAGAAGATATTCACCAGTCAAAGAAGTAACACACCATAGCCAAAGTTTGTTTTTTTTTTTGTTTCCAAATTCAGAGAAGACTGAGACTGTGAATGAAAGCGAAGACTTTAAACAAGTTTCTTTTGACTACCTGACTCGCTTTTGCTGAGAATTTGCAGATAACTCAAAACTTTTTTTTTCTTTTTTTTTTTTGGTTTAAACTTCTATTTTTATCATGTTTATATATAGGTTTTATATTTATCATGTTAATATAACATGAGAACATAAATTTTTCTACGTGCTCTTGGATTTCCTTATATGGGTCTTATTTATGCTTTTTTCTAATATATAGGTTGCATTATACTATAAAAAATTCATCTCATATAATATATAAAGGTATAAAACCCTTTATATATAGATAATTTTATTATTACATTTTAATAGTAAGAATCTAGGAGAAACAAATATAAACCATTATATTTTACAGAAATGAGTAACATTAAAATATGAAGTGATGTAATATTTTGTAACTGATTTTAACATTTTTGAATAATTTTTATTTTGATCACGTAAAGTCGTAATGTCAATATTAATTTCTCACAGGTCACGAGTGACGTCAATATTAATTCCTCACAGGTCACGGGTGACGTCGATATTAATTCCTCATGCATCAGTCTTCTTTATTTAAGTATTATTTATCGATGCTTGATTAGTCTGATTCGAGCCTATATTAAGTTTTAACACGTGCTTTGCAAGGAACTCGAATTCAAAACTACATATTATCACATGTCATTCTTCTTTATATAAATAAATAAGATTAAATAATAAAATCTTGTAATAATTTTAACTAAATTTTTTACCCTTAAATAATTTTCCATTATTGATCAAGTAAAATTATAATTTGAAATGCCAATATTCACTCATCTCGCGTTATTCATTTTTACTTAATTTAATCATTTGATAGTAAGAGAAACAAATTTGAACCATTATATATAACATAAATGAGTAAGATTAAAATATAAAGTGATGTTTTCACCAAAAAAATAAATATAAAGTGATGCAATATTTTGTAACTGATTTTGTCATCTTTAAATAACTTTTATTTCGATCACGTAAAGTCGTCAATATCAAATTATTTTATGCAAGCATAATAAGACCATATAGGCACCCTATGAAGTTTTAACACATCCTATCAAGTTTTAACACATGCATTATTGTGAGCTAAATTTTTGAGTGTTTCTTTCGGTAAAGATGCGGGACCTAAATTAAGCTTTTACCTAAAGTTTTTTGTGTTTTATAATTCTAGGAGAATTGAAATCTTATGTTGAGAAGATAAAAAGCATATAAGACTCATGTGTTAGAAAAAATTATATGTAAGACTCATGTCAGCACGGAAATAGAAGGGTGTGAAGAAAAATTTAAATTCTCATGTTGAATGAGAATTATAAAACCCAAGCTTTTTCTTGTAGAATTAAATAAAAAAAACTTTTCTCTTGTAGAAGCTTTTGTTTTAATGCTTATCCTGAGCTTTTAAATAAAAAAGCTTGGATTTCATTTTAGGGGTCCCCTCCTCCCCATAAAGGTACGTAGCCTGTTTACTAAAAAATAAAAAAAGAAAAAAAAAAGGGACGTAGCCTTCACGCATGAGCACTTTTATAAATCAAAAACCAAAATCACCACCTAATGAGATTCAGCTCTCCTCTAAAGTGGAGAGAGTATACTTTAAAAGACAAAATATGAAATTATTACCATTAATTGAACGAGTAAATTTTAGCAATTTAACAATTTATTATACATGTACATATATTTTATCACAATCTCAATCGTTAAAATAAACTATTATATCTCTATATTTAATTCTTTAAAGTACACTTTTTATTATCTTTGTTAGCTCTTCACTCACGTTCTTATAAAGATGTGCTCTTGTTGCCGTCCAAACTAACATAAGTTCATCAACATTATGACTGGAAATCCAAATACCAATCATATTTCCTGTAGAAGAAATTGTCAAACTAAGACGAATTTGTGACTTCATATGCTCCGAAATATACATAAAAGGACACCAGATTTAAGGAGAGAAGGGCTATCAACATCTATCTAGTTAAATTGTCACACAAAAAAGCTTTATCATAATCTACAAAGCAATGGCGGAAAATTTGAAGACCATTTTCAGTAATTAATCATCTGATATGATCAAACCAAGAAAAATAGGCAAACTTTTCAAACTTATTACTAAGTCACCATTCTTGCCATCCTTTATAAATAAGGGCCTCAGTAATATACATGGATATTTCTCACTAAAGAATTCAAGCTGTTAATAACAGGAAAATACAGCACCCCCTCAATTTCTAAACTAAAAATGCACCAAGACTTTGTATAAAAAAGAAAAAAGAAAAAAAGGTCCCATTGCTTCTCAAATCACAGAGTAAACATACAACAAGCAAGGTTCCTCAAGTTACCATCTTACACATTCCGAAAGAAGTGTGACCTAATGAAACAACTAGTGCACCTATGTCCCTGGCAACTTTGAGAATCCTTCCAGAAATCCAAAGGCAAATGCATCCCCCCATCAATGAAGACATGCCAATTTGTTTTCCCTGTCGGAAGTCCTTAAAAAAATGTAATATACTTGACATCAGATGGCAAGTCCAAACTCTGCAACACATAAACTTAGATACTTTGCATTTCCATTAATCGGATTATAGCCATTAATAACTCTCCAGAAAGATACTCTAAGGTTATACAAATGTAGATGCTGGAAATTTAAATTCAGTTAGAACTTAGAAGTACGAAAAAAATTGAATTTAGATAATTATCCAATCCTAAAAGCCTCATCTCGAGCTATGATTCAGATGCAGCCAAGACTAAAATAAAAAATAGTGAGCACAAGAGACTCAAAAAATCAATGTTTCAACAAAGCAATGCGCATTGTACAACATAGTAGTGTTTTATAATGAACCAAGTAATGTAACACCAAGGGGTGCACACAACATCAAATTGTGGCATGCACTATGTTGAACATTAAACATATTTTACTTAGGTTCAATTTTTTTCAATATTACGTTAGCCTAATCATGAAAAGAAAAAATAGTTTACAATTTACATTGTAATAATAAAAAAAAAAATTACACTTCCAAAAAAATGAAGGAGGACCGTTTTTAGGCCTTAAGACAACAAAGAAATAGAAAACATATCTACATCTATCTGTAACACTAACATTATATATAGAAGGGGAATGCTAACTTCCTTACCCTTGTGTCCTCCACGCTTTAAGTTAGACCCATAAATTCATCCTCTTTCATTCTAAAACACTTAAAACTGAGATATCCTCTTATAAACACAAATTTCCATGTTCATTTAAGGCATCCTATGAATTTTGTCTTTGCCCTCACTTTTCTCTTCCCTGCAAATTCCTAATGGGTATGAAATATCTCATCCATGCATTTTTAATTAGGGACCATCACCATTGCATAATGGGTTTTAGATGGGTTTTGTTGATTAAAGATGATATCTTTACTTGATCTGCTAATTTATGCTTTTCATGTATTTCAGCATTATATAAATAAAATCCCAAAAGTGAAGTGGCGACTGCAGCCCTGGATAAGTAACTAAAGAGTCATTCTATCTCTAGTATAATTAACTGCTCCAGCCATAAAAGAAGATATAAGGGCAAGCCTTGGAGCATTGGTAAAGTTATTCCTCTATATACGAATATAGAAAACATCTTTGCGAAAATGCATGGATAATGCTGAGTACAATTGACTCTCACCCTTGTCCTCACAAAGTTGGGGAGTCTAGTGCACTGGGATTTGCCCTTCTCAAAAGAATACATATTTAATATTAAGATTTTTTTCATTCTAAAGTCTTTGATTAAAACAAAGCTGCTGTGCAGTGTTTGCAACCCTTTGGTGCACCTGGTTGGAGTAGAATGCTCACAACTTTAATGTTGTCCCTTTACCCCTAAATTAGTTATGAGATCAGATATATTTTCTGGCTTCTGTTTTGTTTTCTTCCAAGGGGTTTCTATTTCAGATATGCGGAGAGTGGGTAGCCTTCACTCATTCTTGAGTTTTTTCTTGTTCCTTGTATTTATTTTTCACTGTTTTGGAGGAAATATTATTCTACACATGTTGTTATTTCTTCCTTTCACCCTAATTCTATATTTTTTAAAAACACACACGCACACACACATATATATATATGAAGAATTTTTCTCTGTTTTAAATATTTCTAGAATAGGAAGTGAGAATCGTATAGTGATGTGAAAGTTGTCCTAGTGAGTATACTGGAGTCAGACATTCATTGAATATAAACACGACTCCTTTCTTTTAGTGTTGAGTGTTGAAGCTTTTAAATCTCAGACATACGAAAACAAAAGTTATATTGTCAAAAACTTAATGCAGAAACATAGTCACTGAACTGGACATCATCATAAAATTTCTACGCATTTATTATATAATACTTTTGTTAAAAATAGAAAACATACCTGTGAATATAAATTGCATTACAAAATAATATTCTGATGTTACATTCAAGATTCCTCTCTGATTTTTTGCTTCTTTGAATTTTTTATTTTTTGGACAGTGACCAAGGTTGATGACGGATTCCCATCTGCAGCATCTTTCTCTAGCATTTTTTGTTCTCCCTCACTTTCTCTCTTCTTTGCACTCCTGTACAGTTTTCCAAGACATCTAAGCACAAACATATATACTTTAAAAAGTATTCTTTTGATCCCATGAATAGGTCAGAAGAGAAAAACCTGTCAGTATGGGAAACAACTTCCAAGTTCTTATCCAACCAATAAATGCTGCCCGTGTGATCTGGAATCAAGGATCCATACACATGAAGTATTTCCTCATCAAAGCTGCAAAAATTTATCATAAAAATTAATCATGAGATGAAACGTTCAACTCATAACCCTTATGAGTTTAAAATTTATCCAGGGTCATTGTAAAACTATTTATACTATCAATAAACAAGATGGTATTAGTGTCCACTTTAATTAGTTCAATAAAATGGCTCCACAAATGCATAATCATACAAGCAATAAGTCTAATCTGAGCATAACTACGAAGATGATTTCATTTAAAATTTCCAATAAGTTCAGATACAGCTAACGATACAGTTGTAAACAATTATTACTCATTACTTACTAGATACTACTCACACAAATGTCTACAAGGTGTTTCTTCATTGTGTCAATTAAGATAGGCAGCGCTTCCCATCTTAAGGGATAGTTACCTTAACACAAATATCTAAATTTCGAGAAACAATATTATTATTACTATGGACATCCTGGTATTAAAGAGCTCCCGCTATATGCAGGGTTCAGAGAATGGCTAGACCCATTTGTGTGAGTCAATAGTAAGCAGCCTTACCTTGCATTTGCAAGAGGCTAATTACATGAATTGAACCTATGAACTCCATACCGCCGTGCCAAGGAGCCCCTTCAAATTTAAAGACAATCAATTCCAAAAAAATCAAGCCGAAGAGCGAAGATTAGACTAAAGAAACAGAGGGAAGTAATTCAAGAGTACAATCACCTCTTGACCAAAAACCGGATCATGGTTCCAACCTTTATCAAATGTCGCTTGTGAGAGTTGCTGGCATAAACATCTTGGCCATGTTTCTACAAGAAATCACGCAGCAACAACAGTTATATTCATAAATTGGACAGTAGCAACCTATGAAGCACCGACTCCGACGACACGCGTTTTCGATAAGTTCCCAATACGTTCTCGATATGACTGTTAATTCTCGATATGACATTAATTCGTCGATACTATACAATACGTTTCTAAATCCGATAAGTTAAAAAAAATCAGAGTATCGGTGCTTCGTAGTAGCAACTATTGAACATTCTTGTGAGGCACTCACATTTTTGTACACGAACTCTTTCCTAATGTCTTTCTCAGTTATAATCGCAGAAGAAAAACCAAGCACCACAACATGAATGGACTCTTGTGTAAGTTTAACTACCTTCCCTTCTGAAAGCAACAAAACATAATTAAAAATTAACAAAATAATTTTTTATTTTTATTTTTATTTTTCTTAACTAAATAACAAGAAAAATAGTTACCTAAAAGCATATCTGGCTTGGGAGAAAAAAGTAACAAATTAACCTTTAGTTTAACACTGAAATAAGGATGAACACCGGGAAGTATCTTTGCGCACTTGTCCAGTGAGTTCACATCGTAAGCCAAGACGACGCCGTCGAAGGCTTCGCTGAACCTGCAAGCAAGCACAATCACGTTGTTGATGAGAGATGTTGAAACGGTGAAGTTTTGATGATATTTGAAAATCTGGAAGTAATTGAAGCTATGCTATAGTGGAATAGTGAATGAATGGCGTATGAAAACGCACTTGAAAAGCAAAGAGCTGAGTTCACGCAGAACTGCTTGGGAAACTTGTTTGCTTTTAGAAGGATGAACGTATACAACTAAATTAGCGTTTGAGACCTTCAACCCTTCCATTCGCGATTGGAGAGAGAGAGAGAGAGATGACGATGCTCCAGGTTTCGTATATGGAGTGAGAGAGGCACTATGTAACAATGGCGGAATTAGGTTTTCCTTCTATTTTTTTTTTCAACAACGTCTGGAAGTACCAAAATACCCTCTAACAACCTTTTGATCAAGAGAAAATGGAATTTGTATATATTAAGAGTAAAATGTGTGTCATTTAAAAGGATGTAAAATTGTGTTATTTTATTATAAAAAAAAATTGTGTTATTTTAAGATAGAAAAAGATATAGATAAAGGAGTAGAGAGAATTGATAAAAAGTTAAAGGTATTATGAGAGTGAAATGATATAAACTATGTCATTTAAAAAGATAAACACTTCTCCGCATCAAATCATATTTAAAATCTAAAAGTGAGGTAAGTAAATCATATCATAATTATAAGCGATTATTTTTCTGATGTAACCGGAGAGAAATTTTCTTATGTCCATGAATAAATAAAGTGAAGTCCATTATTTTTTTTATTTTTTTTTAAAGCATATATGCAATATAAAAGATCAATCTCACATAAAAATATGATTTATCTAATCATTTATGTATAGGGTTTGGTGTTTGTCATTTTAAATGACATAAAATATGTCATTTTAAAAGAAAAATAGACACAAGAAATGAAAATCATGGGAGAGAATGAGTGATTTTTTAATTAAAAATTTAAATAAAAAATGATATTTTGTGTCTATTTCTCTTAAAATGACATAACTATATGTCATTTAAAATGACAAATATTTTTTCCTTATATATATATATATGCAAGATTATAGTTACAACCTTTTTTTTATAACCTCTTACGAAAAAACACCGATTGATTTTGTCAACGGTTATCATTTTTTGCGAATTAATAATTAATTAATAAGTATAATTTGAAAAAATGATAACCGTTTCTTATATATATATATATATATATATATATATATATGGAAAAATATTTCTAATTACAAGATAAGTTATATGCATTTATTCTCAAAATGACATTGTTTTGGTATTGAAATCTTAAAAAATTATAAATATAAAAACTATTATAACCTGAAATAAATCAAAACTACAAAAAATATCATGATTTCCGCCCCAAAATGACATTATTTTGGGCTTACTACAAATAATTTGTCTGCATTAGCTGTAGAAAAAGCAAACTCATATATATATATATATATATTAGAAATCAATTTTTTAGCTAAAGAGAAAAATTATATCTCATGTAGCATGAATAAAATCATAAGTGAGACCTAAAAAAAACAGGTGGGATATAATTTTGTTGTGTGTGTAACTGTTCGATATTTGCACTAGTTTTTTTATTAATATGTGAGGTCCACGTATTTTTTTGTCTTAAGAAGTCGATATATATTTGAAAAAAAATATTTCTCGAGTTATCGGAGATAAAGTTATCTTCAGTGAGCTCAAAACGACGTCATTTTGAGGTTATAAAAATACTAATATAATCTTACAATATATTATAATTATAAAATACCTTGATTTCCGTCCCAAAACAACGTTATTTTGAGCTTACTGGAGATAACTTTATCATTATAGTTATATTAGTCTTTGTCATTATAGTTTTTTAATCTTATAACTCAAAACGACGTCATTTTGAGCTCACTGGAGATAATTTTATCTCCGATAATTGGAGAAATACTTTTCTATATATATATATATATATATATGGGATTTGATTTTCAATGTTGCATAACAATTTTATGTTATGACTCAAAAAGTGATTTTATATATATATATGGGTTTACTATTTATTAAAATAAGATAAAGAAAAAAAAAACTTTGCACGTAAATTGAAGGGTCATTAACATGATAGTTTAATTCTCATGTAACATGAGAAAATATTTTTCTTATATATATATACATATATTACAAGAATAATGTTGTATAACAATTTTATGTTATGCCGAAAAAAAAAGTCCATTTTTTTAGCTATCAATAAAATTTGGCATCATCGCATGTATGTGGAAGGATGGAAAATTGTTTTCCCGAACATCAACAAAAATTTCCCCTATGTATATTGGGTGAATTGGGTAAAGTGTATGTCATTTTAAAGTATATAAAATTGTGTCATTTTAAGAGAGAGAAAGAGATAGATAAAGGGGGAGAGAGTTGACAAAAAAAATAAAAATGTGGATGTTTTTGTGAGAGTGATATATGTCATTTAAAAGTATAAACATTTTTCTCATATATATTATGAGCTTTGCATCTTTCATTTAACATCAAAAAAATTTAGGCACATACATAATTTAGATGATCCTATCAAAAATTAAAAATAAAATAAATATTACACGTAAAATGATTTCTCATTAACATGATAAAACAATTATAAGGAGAAAGTGTTTTCCAATATATTGTACAATTAAATTCAAATTGAATTAAGATAAAAAATATTTTATAAGCATTAACATTTTAATAAGTGTAAATAAAAGAACTTTTAATTTATGAAATTCGGTAAATTTAGTTTAACTATTATATTTATTTTTTAATTTTCATAATAATTTAACTTGAAATCTTCTACTAAAAAATAATTATTACCAAAGGGCAAAGGCGATAAAGAAAAACCAGTCTTTACAAATTTCCCGCCAACAAAATGAGAATTGCTGAGATATCCTCGCCGGAGCTCCGGCGAATCAACCGAGATGCAGAGGCCCCCCATCGTCTCCTCTCTCAAATCGAGGCAACCGTCAAGCAACTAGAATCTCACTCCGTCGAAAAACCTCCGCCGGAGACAGCAACCGCGGATCTCCGGCAACGCCTGACTCAGCTGGGTCAACTCGCTCCTTTTTCCAACTCCCTGAAGCTTCAGATTTGGAAGCTCAGCTACCGCCTCTGGAACGCCTGCGTCGACATTTCCAACACCACATCCATCCGCTGCTCCTCCGTCACCACTGATGCCGACGAAAACCAGGCCGAACTTCGGCACATTACCGCCGACCTACTCTCTATCGCCGGCGAAGTTGCCGGTGTTCCCTCTCCTGCGATCAAATCGGCATCGTTCTACTACAAGACCGGTCTGATATGGCACAATCTCCGGAAATTCGATCTGGCCAACAAATGCTTCGAGCGAGCCACGGATCTGGTCTCCAAGCTCGATATCGCTTCGATCTCCGACGCAGGAGAGCGAAAACTGTTGCTGGATCTGAACCTGGCTCGGTCCCGAACCGCATGGGAGGCTCGGGACCAGAACCTCGCAGTGGCGTTGTTGAACAGAAGCAAGAGCTTGCTCTTTGGTTCATGCGAGCACTACAAAGAGCTCGCGAAGCAGTTCATGGCATTCGGCAAAAGCTCGTTGTCGAAGTTCAGCGAAGACTCTAATCGCGATTTGAGCGAAGCGCTGAAGCTGATGAACGAGGCGTTGGAGAATTGCGAGAAGGGATTCGGTGCGGCGAGAACACGGGAAGATAAGGTGGAGATCAGAGGGTTGAGGTGGAAGGTGTTGAGATTCATCGCCGCGATACATTTGCAGAAGGAGGAATTTGAGAGTGTGGTTAAGTGTGTGAAGGTTCTGAGAGATTCTGCTGATGGTGGTGATGATCATCCGAGCCTTTCGGTGTTGGCTATGAAAGCTTGGTTAGGGTTGGGGAGGCATGTTGAAGCGGAGAGGGAGTTGAGGGGAATGGTGATCGACAGAGGGATTCCGGAAGGAGTTTGGGTGTCGGCGGTGGAGGCGTATTTTGCGGCGGCGGGGACGGCGGGGGCGGAGACTGCGAAAGGGGTGTTTTTAGGGCTGTTGGGGAGGTGCCATATTAGTGCCGGTGCGGCGGTGAGGGTGGCGCACAGGGTGATTGGTGGCGGCGGTGAAGGAGCAAGAGTAAGGGCCAAAGTGGTTGCTGAGCTTGTGTCTGATGAAAGGGTGTTGGCCCTCTTTGCTGGTAAGGAAGCTGCTAAGGATAGGGTGGCAATGCATTCTGTTCTCTGGAATTGGTATAACTCTTTGATCCATTCCTAATCTGTTTCTTCTGCTAGCTGTGTAGTTGCGTACATTTGAATATGGTTTGTGCCTTTTACAGTGTGATATTGTGGGGTGGTGTGTCTTGAACAGTTAAACTTCAAATTCAGAATTGTTTATGTATCATATGTGCTGCAAGATTATTATTGATTTGAATACATGGTTTGTGTCCAAATGAACCCGCTGAACTCGATACTTTCGTGTGATTTTCAGTGGTGCTGATAATTTTCAATCAAAAGATTATGAGACCAGTGCAGAACTTTTTGAAAAATCAATGCTGTATATTTCATATGATACAGAGAACAGGGTACTTCGAGCCAAGGGCTTCAGAGTTTTGTGTCTCTGCCACCTTGGTCTCTTGCAGTTGGATCGTGCTGAAGAATACATCAATGAGGCTGAAAAGGTATTGTTGTTGACAATTAGAATTTTGAATTTGTTGCATTAATTTTCACTCAAATATGAAATATGAGTATATTATCCATGCTATTCCATCTCTGCAGCTTGAGCCCAACATTGTCTGTGCTTTTCTGAAGGTACCATCTCTCTCTCTCTGTCCGTGTTTGTTGGTGCTTCTGTATAAATATGTATCCATAAATATAGGTGGCCTAAAACAGCAGACAAATTTATAATGCCTTACGATATGTTTGGATCCTATGAAGACTCTACATTTGTTTTCCTATGTCATGCTTTAAGCTGGTTACAGCTTACAACTAAACCCACGTGCTTCTCATAAGGATAACGTTTGTAATTGGAATGACATGAGAACTTATCTCATTTGTTTTAACCCAGTTCAAAATTTATCTCCAAAAGAATGACCACCAAGGGGCTACTTCTCAAATTGAAGCGATGACAACGTGCCTTGACTTTCAACCAGATTTTCTCTCACTTTCAGCCCATGAAGCCGTTGCTTGCCATGCTCTACCTGTTGCTGTTGCCTCCTTATCAAGTATGCTAAACTTCTATGCTTCAGGAAAGTCCATGCCAACAGCAGAAGTAACAGTTCTGCGCACCTTGTTGACAGTCCTCTCTCAAGAACAGGGTAATGAGCAGCAAGTTCTCAAATTCCTAAAACATGCCCATACACGAGCAACTGAGCTTGGTCCTGATTACTTCTTTGGAAAAGAGGAGATTGGAAGACGGGAGCGGAATTGGTTTGCTGTGACTTCATGGAACTTTGGTACAAAAACCGGGCAGGATAAGAACTTTGAATTGTCTGTTGAGTTCTTAAGACTGGCATCAGATTTTTATGCCCTAGTTGAAGGGTCTGATAATGAGAACAATGTCATGGCTTGTAAATCGTTAGTACTTTCCGCATCTTCGATGATAGCTTTAGAATTTCAAAGGAAGACAGGTTTGTCAGAAACTGAAGTCAAGCAAGCTGTTCATTTGCTAGATAGAGCGGGACAGGTATGAAAATGTTGTTTTCTTCATTACATGGTGCTTGACGCATTAATCTTTTGCAAATGGGTCAAGTTGACTAAATACATAAAATAAGATGCATCATACTATCAAAATTAAGGGATAGGTTATTCTAGTTACCATTTTTTCTGCCTACCTTTATCTTTTACCTACAACTCTTCAATACCGTTAGATTAGAATCTCAAGAAGATAGAGAAAGATAAATGTTAGTTCAGATTATGATCTAACGATGTTGAAGAGTGGTAGGCAAAGATAGCCAATAAAAATGATACGTAGAATAACTTATCCCGTATAAACCTATTTTAATTTTGAATTCTGCTGAATATTTACTTGCTCCCTGTTATGTGGATGCAGATGCTAAAGTCAATTTCAGCTGGGAACTCTATTAATGATGACCAAATTAACACCATTGAACCTGACCTTTTCTTCATATACACTTTCTGTGCTTATGATATACAAGGAAGGCTGAATGACTTAGGATCACAACTCCTCAGTGTGAGAAGTTTTGCCAATTCAAAGGCTTGCAAACCCCAGTACCTCCTTCAAATAGGTCTCTCTGCCTCACAGGGACCACGGTCTAATCACGAAGTAGCCACCTTTGCTCTAAATGAATGCCTCTCATCTTTCCTCTCATCACCAGTTCCAGATTATCAAAATGTTGCTCTTGTTGTTCGCAAGCTTATAGCCATTGCCAGCATTCACAAGGGTGATAAAGATGATGATTTTGTATATGGCATGTACAAGCAAGCCTACGGGATTATGGTTGGTTTGAAGGAAGATGAGTATCCAATTGAAGAAGGAAAGTGGCTTGCCATGACTGCATGGAACCGAGCAGCAGTGCCAGTGAGATTGGGTCAAATTGAAGTGGGCAAAAAATGGATGACCATAGGCTTAGACATTGCAAAGCATGTTCCAGGCATGGAAGCTTACAAAGCATGCATGGAAGATCTACTCAACAGTTTGGAAAAAAAACCTTGATCTGCATATATCTCAAATATGGTTTCTAGCAGTTTCAAAATCCATACATCTTGTACAGGAAATATCTAGTGTTAATTTTGCATTGGTCCTGTAAGGTTTATATTAGAGCAGTTTTTAACTACAGCAATTCTATTTTAAGAATTAATAAGAATTATGAATACCATTACTGCAAAATTCAGTAAGTGAATATTATATAAGTTCATCCTTTGATCCGCACTTCATCCTTTAAGCAACAACACAACAATTACTGACTCTTTATTTTGAATAACTTTGCTAACTCAAATAGAAAAACTCTTTAAGTTCTTTTAAAATAAGATTTTTTTTTATTGCGTATGTTTGAATATGTGCTACCTTAATTATATAAATTATTAGTATTTTAACTATATGATGCATATTGAAGGAGAGAAACCTCACCATGAATTTTTTTTATATGAAATAATAATAAAAGTTGAAGTGTAAATAAAAAAGAGCAACTGTAGTACAACGGCACCACCCTGCTATTCAATTTGGGCTGCGGGCAAATCCGAATGCCACATTTATTATGAAAAGCACCTAAAAATCCTTCAATAAAGCGTTACATGACTCTTATGTTTTACCACTTTAACCAATTGATAAACTAGAAAATAAGCTCTCGTTTTCTTCTTCTTTTGGGTACAATAATAAGCTCTGTTTTAATTGCAACTGTCATCGTTCCAAGAAACTTACTATCATAAATCATAATCTTTGCAATTGGTAAATGCATAAAATAATTGATTCAGCTTTACCCAAATTGAGCATCCCGTAACATCTGCATAATGTTTATTTTAGATATTTGTAATTTCAAATAGAATAAGCAATTTCATCTAAAATACCATATCCAGAAATTTTTTTAAATAAAATAAAAGAATAAAGTAGCTTTTCAATACTCAACAAATATCACGTGACTCAATTTAATCCCTTAATAAAAGTTGATTCGTGGTTTCTCTAAAATTCAAATAAACCCATGTTAGCTGAAATTTAAAATAGATTTATGTTAGTTATTTTAAGGAATTAACATGTGTCTTTTTAAATTTAACAGGAATCACGATTTTAACTAATTGAATCTATTTTGAATTTCATGTTTAGAATAGGACCCGTAATTGTTGTTAAGTATGCAACAATTACTTTATCCTAAAATAAAACATAATATATTTAGAGCATGGTTAAATGGATAAATTATTATTATTATTTTTATAAATTTACAAATTACACTATGATAATACTCTATTCAAGAATATATTACGAAACAGATATAATATAGTTTCTAAAAATTTATAAATAAAAATTTTATAAATATAACCTTCTCCATATTCATATATATAAGGGAAAATTATTTATCCTTTTAAATGATATAATTTATATTTTTTCTCTCTCATAAAGAGGTGGGATCCACTTTTTTATTTTTTTTGTTAACTCTCTCTTCCTTCCTTTATCTATCTCTTTCCCTCTCTTAGAATGACACAACTTTACATCCTTTAAAATGACACACACTTTACCATATATATAAATTATAAATTCCTATCCCAAGAGTCGGATGCATATATTATTAATGGGTAAAGTGTGTGTCATTTTAAAGAATGTAAAGTTGTGTTATTCTAAGTGAGAGAAAAAGATAAATAAAAAAAGAGAGAAAATTGACAAAAAAAAATAAAGATATGGAATGATATAAATTATGTAATTTGGATAAAAAATCTTCAATCATTAATATTAAGCCCTTTCTCTATCCTATTTCAGAATATCTTCGGTGAGGTGTATGCATTTCCCACCCTCTAATGGATTCACTTTCTCCTCTCCTCTCTTCTTATCCTTTCCCTAACAAAAACCACACCAAAACCCAGAAACTCCATTCCTTCAAACTCTTCTCTCTTCTCTCAAACCATAACCCACCACTCTCTACAATCCTATCTTCTGCATCTTCTCAACAACCCCATTTTCCCTTCACCAAGAAAATCCCACTTTCTGCAGCACACCAAACACATTCCTCTAACTCACTTCAAAACCTTCTCTTAGCAAGTTCTTCTTTTTCATTTACCATGATTGACATCTTCACTCCATTTCCAAGCCTTGCTGTTGAAGCCACAGCTCCCACTTTGGTTGAGTCATATGCAGGCAAAATCAACTTGGAATCGATTCTGGTTTCAATTGATGACTTTTTCAATCGATACCCATTTTTCGTTGCTGGGTGTACCTTCATTTGGATGGTTGTTATCCCTCTGACAGAAGAGTATTTCAAGAAATGCAAGTTTGTTTCAGCCATTGATGCGTTTACGAAGCTCCGGGATGACCCTGATTCTAAGCTATTGGATATAAGGGACAGGAAGAGCGTGAGGTTTCTGGGGTCTCCCAATTTGAAGATTTTGAAGAAGGAAGTGGTGCAGGTTGAGTTCACTGATGAAAATGAAGATGGGTTTGTGAAGAAAGTGTTGGAGAGATTCAAGGACGCGCCAAACACTGTTGTCTGTGTTTTGGACAGGTAAGTAGAAAGAAATTGTATTGCAGCAATTTAAATAAACTTATTCTATATGCAATTGAATTCTGAATCATGTGTAATTGAAGTAGATAAAGGAAACTAAATAAAAATTATGAATCATGGAAAAGAAACTAAATAAAAAAAAAGAAGATAAAATTTTGCATTTTTAAGTTTAGAACGAAAATGGAAAAAGTGTCTGATCGTTTAGAAGATATTATTACGGGTTGTTTAATTTTGCATGTGCTGGAATAACACTAGTATTTGCAATAAAAGTCCCTTTTGTTTTGTAGAGCTTCTAAGTGACATTAAATAATTCTAAATTAAAGCCCCTAACACTAGTATTAGGGCCGTTGGGTACAAGTTTTTTTTTAGGATTCCCGGAAACTGAATATTTCTAAATTTTTTATTTCTAGATATTATCATAAACTGAATGTTTTCATCATATTTCTGAAAATCGTGATTCCCGGATAAATAAAAATTTCTCCTCTACCAAATGCCCCAGGGATAGTTTAGATATGTTTTGTCTGTTTACCAACCAATATTTCAAATGAGAAGATAAGATATTTAAAAAAAGAAAAGAAAAAAGAATGAGCAAAATGAAGCTAGAAGAAATGACAATTAAATGAAGTTATTTAACTAGTTAATTGGCCTTTTATTTTTGTATGGCTTTTCTCGTATTGGGATACCATAAATGTCTCAACAAATTTTAGTTTTACAAACCCCCGAGGGTAGCTCAGTTGGCAACTGTTTCAAGGATTTGCTTGGGTCAGGGTTCAAACCATATCTCAAGCAAATTCTTGAAAAATCTTTGGGTCCTCAAAGGGGATTAGTCTCATCCTTCCTCCGGTAGCGAAGCTCAATGCACCCGCCCGCTGTTTCAACGAGGAGTTAGCCTTCGGGCCGTACTCCGAGAACAAGGTGACCGGAGGAGGTTGAATGGGGATATCTCCAGGTTATACCAAAAAAAAAAATTTAGTTTTACAATTTAAAGAAGATACATCATCTATTGCTTCTATTCTGAGTTATGGGGAGTGGGGATACAATTAGGAGAGATAATATTCCAGTTTTGTGACCGTTCTCTCGACTTGGTTTTATTTGAATGTGAAATCTATTCATTCTTTTGGTCAAAATTACTCTGCAATTTTGCATTTTATTGTTTCTACAAGATGATTTGTTTTAATTATGGCTTTTGTTTGGACATTTCACCTATGTTGTCTTTTCAATTTTTACATTTAACATTTTACTAAAGATTGGAAAAAAAATCTGTTTATAGTATTACTCTGACTTCTTTATAGGAGTCACATTGTTGATAGAAGTAATTTCATTTTCTTTAACCATACTGTACATGTCTACAAAATTCCTGACTTGTTTCTCTTTTGAGTGTAAGGTAGTTTTGACGGTAATTCTATGAAAGTTGCTGAGTTACTATTCAAGAATGGTTTCAAAGAGGCCTATGCAATCAGAGGTGGAGTTAGAGGCCAGAAAGGGTGGATAGTATGGTCTTTCTCTTCTCTTCTGCCTGTTATTTGTTTATCAGAAAGCACTAAACTTCCATCCACATTCTATAAATATATTTCTTACCTTACAAAACTATTTATGTAAGTTGGCATTCTTCATTTTCTATCAAGGCACTTATGTAGCTATTAAAGATTCTTACTTTTTAGAGCATACAGAAAGTTCTAAATAAGGGATTCTAAAATGAAATTTTGGCAATTCATATCCCACCCTTCATCTTGATGCCAACTGAGGAATGTATGTATCTGGTCGTGGAAAATCTGTTTGAAGTAAGGTAATTGAGTTCATACGTTGAACCTTTGTGGTTGCAGGCTATACAGGATACCCTTTTGCCCCCTTCTGTGCGTATATACCGAAGGAAAAAGACTAAAGCTTCACAACAACTCACTACCAATGGAAATGGAGCCATTCCGCAAAATGCTAGCAATAATGAGAGTGCCTTATCCCCTGATACCCCTGAAAATGGAAACCAAAAGACAGACAATGGTCATGTGAAAAGGTCTGTAGAGTCCGTTCCCAAAGTGAAAATTGGTTCAGTAGCTTCCTCCTCTCCCTATCCCAATGTATGTTATCCTTAACTCTCTTCCTCTTTCATTGTGTCCCTTAATGTTCTAAAATTGCATGCTTTACAATTTAAGTTAGAACCATCAATTAGTCATAATGTTGATTGTTGAGATTTGCTACTTGAATTTTTACCTCATTGCAATCATTTTGCGCATATGTAAATTTGCATGAAATTACTGCTGTAGTAGAAGTGTATAATCATATTTTGTCTCTCACATAACATCAATGCTTTGGCCTTATTAACCATTCAAACTTACAAGAGCTGCACATACATTTTTCATTCTTTTCAGAGATACATCCACAAATATACACACTTTGGTAAGGTTTGTTTGTCTCGTATATATCAGATTAGCATAAATACACCTTGACACAGGAGCGATATCTTTAATGCTCTAGTTTTTGCATCATTTGTTTCAGTCTGTTTTGTTTTCATTTTAATGTGTTTTCTAAATGATTAGTTGTCACATGACAAGAGGAACATGTGACATTTTAATGAGGCTAGACCTTAAGGTTATTTTATTTTTGGGCTTTGAAAGATTGGATTGTGTCTAGTAATTTGTAAATAATCCTACAGGTTCTGTTCAGCATCTTTCAGCTATATTACAAAAGTTTAAAATTTGAGAGGTTTCTAAACCTTAAATTAACTCTTATTATTGTTCCACTTCAATTTATCTTGCTTCCCAAATTCTATCATTAAGCTGCTGTCTATCTTCTACTGCATGAACCTTGCAACTGGTTTATTTGTGTGAAACAATGAATTATGGTTTGTTTTGTTGTTTGGTCTCATATTTATGGTTTATGTTGTAACGAGATTGGAATAGTTTATGATTTAGGTTTCAGCAAGATGCTGGTATATTTTGTTTTCTCTAGTTTTTAGTTTCGTAGTAGTTTGTTGACTTCATGATCTTTAGTCGTCGTAGAAAGCTATATTTTATTTTGGACATTATTACTTAATTTGGGTTGATTTATGGTTTTTATTGATCTTGTAAATTTCCTTTTATCTGTTTGTGTATATTTATGTTGTGAGCAAGAACTGTATTCACTTCTAATTAATCCAAGCCTCCTAGGTTTGACGTCTAAGAAACCCATTTTACCTTTTTTCTCCTTTGGCTTCTTTTCCTCTATTTTTCTGTCAATATTTCAAATAGCCAAATCTGTCCTATGCCATACAGTTTTTGTTCCTTTAAGGTGGATTCAGTATTGAAGAGAACAGTGCCTTATACACAACTAAAATTCTCACCTTAATTTAATTGACATCATAGTTTGGATTATGGTATTTGGAGCCTGCGGGAGTTGGTATTTGTCAAGGAGGCTTAGGCTATGGTGAAGCTACATTGAAAGTACCACTCCTATCCAGAATTGATTAGTGTTCCTCAAATTAGTAAAAATTAATAAGGGACTTGAGTATTTTTGTCTTTATATAATTAAGATACCGAAATTGCTAATCAAGATAACGTGTGTGACTTGCTTTGCAAGTTCTCTGCCACTGCCGAGGCCTTACTTCAAGGAGCATGAAATATGTTTTTGCTGAGTGTACCTCTCCGGTGATCTTTGGGAATGCATCTGAGACTGTTCCATTTAGGACAGGGAGTGCGGAAGTACACCCCGCCCCTGCTTCCACCTCTCACGTTGCCATTCCTAAATGTATGTCTTCACCAAAGATTGCCTAGAAATATAGAAAGGGCCGATCCAGTTCAAATACCCACTTCGTGAGTGTCTGGGGAAGGGAATACTCTAGGCAGTCTTTCCCCTGCTTTTTGCAGAGAGACTGATTCGAACCCGTGACCTGACACACCACGGCAAGCAAGCTTACCGCTGATTGCCTAGAAATATAGGGAAGAAAAATTTAGGAGCTGTCTGCTCTTGAAATAAATCATTTAATTGAGTCCGCTATACTTCAGCTAACCTTTCTTTCTTTTGGGTACAGTTAGCTACTTCATTGTTCGTTTTTAGGCTCTAGTGACCTGACTTCCTTTCGATTGTTGAAGTAATATGATAAGGCCCAGGCCTAAGCAGGTCAATTGGTTAATGGTTTGTTAGGAGGGGAAGGGTCTTGAAGGGACGTGCAATTGAAAACGGTTGAGGAGGAGCCGGGAAGTGAGCTGAATAAGAGGAGGGCATGATAAGCATGAGGGGTCATCTTGGGATCTGAAATTAGGCTGGAACTTGGAAGAGACTAGGGCCTTTCGAAAAGCTCTAGGACTGGTTTAACTTTGTAATTTCCCTTGGTTGTATTTCAGTCCCCTGTTACTGCAATCAACCTTAGTTATTGCTGTCACTGTCATTGTATTTCCTTTTGGTATTGTAATTGTCATCTCTGATACATTGTACTTCTGATTTCATAGTAAAATGCTTCTGTTTAGTTGTTTCTTTGAATTTGTTCTATCGATACCTATCATAATATCCTCATTGATGTGGTAGAAGATGATAGACAATGGCTTAAATGCTAGTTGCATGGGAAGAGAAGTAGGATTTATTGAAGTGGAATGATAATAAGACAGGTTCTATCGTTTAGAAACCTCTTAGATTAGAAATTATAATAAGGCTGAAAGATGCTGAATACAAATCCTTAGGGTTATTAGCATTATACAGAATCCAGCCAAAATTTTCAGGGTCCAAATAACCATGGGCAGAACTACATATTTGCAGCCAAATATTTCAAAATTTCAAAAACTACCACTGGTTTTCAGTTTTATTTTTATGAAGTTTGATTTCAACCCTCTTAAAATATGAATTCTGCAACCCCCCCTCAATGAGTTTTTTTCTGGTTCATCCTCTGCATATATAACTTAAGTGCATGACTGCATATTTGGTTGGAGAGAATGAAATGGAAATGGAAATGATCATTTCCCATTTCATGTTTGGTTAGGTGATTGGAATAGGAATCAGAACTCTAATATTGTATGAATAGAAAAAATCGAAACAGAACAAACTGAAATAAATAACCTAAAAAACACAGCATTGATGAAGTTGCTCTTGGTGCCTGAAGGCTAATTTAGTAGCCTCCTTTTATGAATAAAATAAATCCTTGGAGGTCATCCTTGAAGGCTAAATCCTTCATATCAATTATAGAAAACCTTGTTGTATGTAAAAAGAAAAGAAAGGAATCATTGGCATGTTATTTATATTGTTTCTTTAGTTTTATTTCTATTCTGATGCAAATTCACAAGGTTTAGGATTCACTTCATGTGTAGTTAATAGTTATGCAATATCTTTAAATTATGAGGAATCATACTTTAAGATTTTGAAGTATTGAATCTTGATAGTAATTGTATCTTAAAACAATCATATGCGGAGAACTATTGGTATCTCAAGTGACGCATTATGTAAATTTAAGAATGAATTAAATTTATCAGAATTCGAATGGACATGTACACTAGACTATAGATTTGTTTCCTTAATAGAGACTGCAACTTTGCCTGTTCATTTGTGTATCTCTTTTATATATCCAGAATATAAAGAAAAAATGGAAAATGACTATAATTTTTTTCTTTTTGAAACAGAGCCGTAGCTAGAATATTTGCGTGCCACTGCTTTCTTATATTTTAACTTTTTGAATCATTTCATCATTTTTTTTTTTTTGCAGTACCCAGATTTGAAGCCACCAGCATCCCCAACTCCATCAAAGCCACAATAATGATGTGAAGAGAGAAATACAATCTGGTGACTGTCAAATTGTTTAGTTTCTAATATTACAATTATTCCTTCTTTCCTTTATGAGTTTATGTTGAGTTTTAGAGATATATAGTGCAAAGTACGTAACCTTATACTGTATAAACAGAATCAAGTAGTATTTGTACCCCAGCCAAAAGACTTGGTTGCCAATGCAGTGATTGTAGCAAAATTTTAGCAGCAATGAGAAGTGAATTTAAGGATAACATATTGCTAAATTAAGGATAATACATGTTACTCATATGTTTCAATTTTTGTTCTTCACAATTTTACTTATACTTATTTATTAAACAGAAAAATATGTCTGCAGTTACTGCAGATAAGTTATTTGTATTTATTTTCAAAAAATGATGTCATTTTGGTGTTTAAATATTAAAAAATTATAATTATAAAGATTATTATAACCCTGAAATAAATTAAAATTATAAAAACACCTTGATTTCTGTTTTAAAATTCGACGTCGTTTTATTGTTGGATTCATGTAAATAACTATTTTTTTATTTTTTTATTTTATTTTCAAGACTCGAATTCAAGACATTTAATTAAATGCAACCCTTTATTAAATACAATGGAAAAAATAAGTATCATGTTGTAGGAACATAGTATCATTTTTTCATTTTCTTTTTCTTTTTTGTAATCACATAGTACCATTTTTCTACCGACACATAAAAGTACATGAGTTTCACTTTTTTTATTTTCTCTTACCACTGTTTATTTTCCTTGTTTTATATGGATAAATATTATATAAATACATATATTCCCAAAGGGTAAAAGCTTTCACAATGAACATAAGTCTTAGTCCAAGATACAATAAAGGCAAGAGAGAATATTGAAATGATGACAGAAAGAAAACTCCACAAGCTGCTATTTCATCTATAACAGCAAGATCATGACGGTCATCAAGCTGCACAATATTAATGGCATTATCTCATCAAGCTCCTTAACATTAAACATAAAGTAGAAGTTCAATTAATGTATTAGTAATAATTGATTTGATTTAGATTAAATGACAATTTTTCTTAATCTTATTTTACCCACAAGAAAATATAAAGAGGAATTTTTTTTTGGTTTTTTCCATTTAACTTTCAACTTACATCTGTTAATTACTTACTATTAAAATTCAAATTAACACATATATAATATGTTGGTTAAAGAAATTGACTGAATTTAAGGATAATATATTGCTAAATTAAGGATAATACATGTTACTCATATATTTCATTTTTTGTTCTTCCCAATTTTACTTATACATATTTATTAAATGGGTAAAGTGTGTGTCATTTTAAAGGATGTAAAGTTGTGTGTGTAGAGAGAGAGAAGAGATGATCGACCCAGTTATAAAGATCTGTTCCGATCAACTCTTTTCTCTCTCTTCTCTATGTTTGTGTGTGTAGGAAATGCGTGTTGTTTTCCTATAACACGATCAAAATAAACCTCATTCACATTATGCTACAAAACGCCGTTCGACCTGTTCAACTTTTGATTGAAAATTACAATTATAGACTAGGGTCAAATAAAAATGAAATGGAAAATATTCTTTTAAAGTAAAAAAAAGATGTTTTTCCCTTTTGTTTACAAAGAGTTAAAGTAGTTAAAATTTACCTTCACCAAAAGAAAAAAAAGTGGTTAAAATTTACAAAAGAATATGTCATTGGTGAATATAATTCGTTCTAAAATTTCAATTTCTTCTAATCAAGAACGAAACAATAAAATCATCTCTCTTATGATTTGTGTAAGATCCAAACACATTTTTCTTTATCCAACCTTGACTTCATAATGGATTATTTCCGTTGATGACCATCTTTCCCCGGACTTTAAGGCATTTAGTACACTTTCGGCTTTCTTGTTTGTCATTTTTCCAAATTAAAAAGTGCTCCCATTTATTCTTTTTAAAAAGTGAAAAACATTTAATTAATGTGCAGAGTCTAAAGTAAAACCCAAAGTGTATTTTTGAAGAAATGGGAAAAGGACACCCTATCAAATTACAATTTTGGACACAAGCATGCAATTTCCTAAGATGACCCCTACATCTACATTATTATCATGGATTTCATAATACGGTTATTATCATACTACAATTTCCTAAGATGAAAGTGTATATGTTCAAAAGAATAATTTACATTTTTATTGATGATTAAAGTTTAACTTATTGTTGTTTTATGAAACATTTACATTTATTATTCATTTATTCATGATGCTTTATTATTATTTTTAAATAAATTTGTGGTTAATTAAGTCATGAATAGAAAAATAATAATTCAAAATTGTCTTCTATTTAAGAAAAAAATGTTTGATAAAAAACTAATCATACCACACTAAACTTGGTCTCAACACGAAGCTCTTTACCCACTCCTCACGATGAGACAAATGTATGACACCATCAATAAATATCGTATTAAATAACAACTCTTCGAAGTGAATTAACCCAAAAGGGTTGTTCTTTGCTCTCACTTCAATCACTAAGAACATGGCTAACCTTCACATGGCTGCATATAAGCAAGAGCCTTGACCTTCGATGAGGGGCTTGAGATGTATATATTTTAGCTTTACATTTCATAACTCTTTCATATACTGACTTGATAGTAATTTGTAGAGTTTTTTTTCATAAACCATAGATATCTTAACGCGAAGTAATCTTGTTTGGGGAAGATTTAGGATTAAAGTTTTAAATTCTTTTCAAAAATGATATTGAAGATGATCGAACATATACTTTTATCCTCACATGTTCAGTTCTCACATGTAAAGTGAACTACCATTTGAAAATAATTTATAGAGAAGCCCATATGCTATCACCATATAACCTTCACCCATGAAAGCTCAAAAACATCTATCATTATGTCCAAGTACACTTGCTTGAATATAACCAAATTAATCAAGATTAATTTGATTTGGTTCGTTTTTATTCTTTAATTAAAAATTAAGTGATCAATTTCAAATTAAAAAATTATTAGCTGACTAAAATAGAATCAAATCGATTTTCGAACACTCATTATTAATTTTTAAATAGATAAGTGATGAGATAAATTTAAGACATGCCACTCACATTGTATCATTAAGCGCATTCCTTATTATTTATGTGAATCACCACTAAACTCAATTATTTTAAAAACAACTTAATGTCAGATTAAAAAAATTCTTAATGTCAGATTGTAAGGATAATGTTTTGTACCGAATATACCTAAAAATCTTCATGAATGTTGCATGTCACTTTGTTTTATGTGTATTCTTTTTGCTAGAAACAAATGAATGGAGCCTGTTAAAAAGTTGAAAAATAGGAAGAAAAAGAGACAAGAGAAAGGAAGAAACAATGATTGGTGTTAAGTGGCATACACATAATCTCAACAGTGGGAAGTTGCATGGCACAGTAACCTGTAAGTAGCTAGACCTGAAAGATCAGCAGAATCTTAGCTGTATGCAACACTACATAAATTCACTCTCTGCTTTTTCATCACAAATCATAACTTCAACCTTTGAAAAAAAAAACACACAATCACACACAAAAACTCTTTTCTTTCTTTCTTTGTGCCCATTCCATCACTCTTTATAACAATAGTCCCCACAGATCTTTTTCTTCCATTCTCTCTCAAACCCTCATAGAGAGCAAGAAACACACACACACAAATGCAAACCCTCTTAATGTCCTTTTTAGTTTTCTTGTTATTATCATGTGCACCTCAGAAATTAGCCTCTTCCAAACACTTTCTCATTCACAAAAACAACAACAGAAGGATCCTCCATGAACCCTTTGTGCCAATGGACACTCTTTCTCCAACTGATACACCAAAACCTCATTCAACTCATCCTTCTTCCTCTTCAACCCCAAAACCAAAATACCCATTTTCAACAACAACAACAACAACAACCACCACAAACCAGTCACCATTTCCATTTTTCCCAATTTACCCCTCTTCACCACCACCACCACCACCTTCTTCACCAACCACCTTTGCTTCATTCCCTGCAAACATATCCTCTCTTGTTATCCCTCACTCCCCTCAACCTAACTCCTCTTCTAACAAACTCCTCCCCCTCGCCCTCTCCGCCGTCGCCTGCGCCGTCTTCGCCGTCGCCATTTTCGCCGGAATTTACTGTATGCGACGCCGCCGGAACCGCCGCGCCGACGCCGCCGACAACAAGAGTCCAACTTCTGATAGCAGCCTCAGGTTGTTCCCGCACAATGCCCCCACAACCGCCATCGGCACCTCCGAGTTTCTTTACCTCGGCACCGTCGTGAATTCCCGCGCAATCGAAGACGATTCCGACGGCGGCGATTTGATTACTCGGAAAATGGAATCGCCGGAGCTCCATCCCCTCCCGCCGCTCGCGCGTCCGGCGCTGTACGGAGGGGTTCCTCCGCCGGCGCCGCCGCGGAGTGATGATGTGGGTTCGACAACCGCGGAGGAGGAGGAAGAGGAGGAGTTTTTCTCGCCGAGAGGGTCGTCTCTGGGAGGCCGCGAGAGCTCCGGCGGAACCGGATCAGGTTCCCGGCGAGCGTTCTCCGCCATCATCGCCGCCGAGAGAAGCGGCGAATCGAGCTCTGGTTCTCCCCGCTCTTCCACTTCCGATTCGCCGGACCGGTATCATTCGATCAGCCTTTCCTCGCCGGCGAGTTCAAGTCCCCGGAGTACACAACCAAAATCACCAGAATCCACACGTGCAATCTTATCACCAATTCGCAACAATCCACACGTGCAAACTTGTTCTTCATTGTGTTCATCATGCTCAACACCAGAGAGAGCTTTTGTTGAAGATGAAACAAATGCATGTGCATCATCCTCACAAGAGAGAATTTCGGAGAAAAAAAAAGATACATCACCGTCACTATCACCATCACCATCACCGTCACTATCAACATCACCATCACCATCACCGTCACCGTCACAACCACCAAGGTTTTCTAACGCTTCCAATGGAAGTAGAAAGTCCATATCATCATCTTCAGCTTTTTCTCTGCCCTCTTCACCGGAGAAGGTGATGCATCATCATAGTTTGGATCAGTCTCCGAGGATGTCCAGTGTCTCCGACGGGTTAAGGTTACCGGGTCTGTCATCATTGCCTTTATCACCCGCACTGGTTTTGTCACCAGAAACTGAAAGAGAATTTAATGGCACTTCAACAGTTGCTGATGGTGATGGCGTGGCTGTGGCACAGAGGAAACATTGGGACATTCCTGTACTATCAACAACACCACCCTTTGCTCAATCAGCAAGTGTTGACAATGTTATGGATAAAATTGCAGCATTCCCAGCTCCTCCACAGAGGAAGCACTGGAAGATTCCAGTGCCGCCGCCACCACCACCACCACCCTTGCAGCGGCAGCGGAAGCACTGGGAAGTGCCAGGTCCCTCAACACCTGTTGGTCAACCCATTTTACGGCCACCGGAATTAGTACCTCCTTTGAGGCCTTTTGTGTTGCAAAAGCCAACAAGTGTTTCCCCTGTTGAGTTGCCTCCGAGTTTGGGGGAAATTGAAGAGACCTTGAAACCCAAGCTGAAGCCACTTCATTGGGACAAAGTGAGAACAAGCTCTGATCGTGAAATGGTGTGGGATCACTTGAAGTCGAGCTCGTTTAAGTAAGATTCTCAATCCTCATTATAAACTCTCTAATGTTTATTAGCCTTTTAGATATCTCTTTGTCAGTTTAGTATTCCCTTGAAATTGGGTGTGAAAATTTCATGGAAATCTTATTCTTGAATTGTTGATCTCAGTTTGTACAATATGGTTATGACTTGTGAATAGCACTTAGTAGTTGACAACTCTTGTGTATATGCTGCAATCGGTGTTCTTGAATTAAGTGCATTGAATTGGGTTGGCTGCAGATTGAATGAGGAAATGATTGAAACATTGTTTGTTGTGAACACACCAAACTCAAAACCCAAGGATGCTACTCCACACTCAGTTCTTCTCCCACCAAATCAGGAGGACAGAGTTCTTGATCCCAAAAAGTCCCAAAATATTGCAATCTTGCTGAGAGCTCTTAATGTCACTATAGAGGAAGTGTGTGAAGCACTTTTAGAAGGTATTTTCTCATTCCGGCCTGAGGATAAGATTTAATTTTCTGTGGTTTTTGTTGTAGACTGGTACCTAATGATTGGACCTGTAATCGAACTACTACTCGGGCACATTGGGGATTATTTAAAGAATAGAAGAGAAATATTTAGTAGTCAATGAGTTGTTAAGAACTTTTGACAATCCCTTTCTTTTACAGTGGAATGAACTTGTGTACGTCACAATGTTAAACAATAAATAGATAAGATTTGTAATAATATAAATAACAGCAAGATTGGTTTACACTATTTTGGCACGCAATATCTTTTTCCTTTTGTATTAGTTTTAGTGTAGAAATTAGGTGCAGTCTTTCTTGAGAGGAATGATATGTATGTTTCTGATTTACAAAATGTAGACTGATGATTATCTGTGATTATGAAATTCCACTTGAAGCTAGTGGACAATTTTGTTCAGCTGACTTGCTGCTGTATTTCAGCGTAATATTTGTAGTTGTATTCCTTCTTTCCTCCGCTTATTCAAAGCATAGATTCTTATGATAATCATACATCATTTTTTTGGGGTACAAGAGACACAAGATCAGTGTGTTATTATTTAGTTACAGATATCATTTATGTGGTTCTCAAGGTTTACCAACTGGTAGAGATTTCTCTGCCTTTCTTTTCTGTGTACAAAGATGAATTATTACAGCTTTGTCTTTAAATAGTTATGTTATAGTCCTTGTGATAAGAGTTTGCTAATTGGCTGTAAGTCTCCACCACCTTCAAATTTTTACATTGGTATTGAATGTGAAACTAAATCAATTGACCTTTCTACAGGTAGTACCGATACAATTGGAACAGAACTACTTGAAAGCTTGTTAAAAATGGCACCAAGCAAGGAAGAAGAACGTAAATTGAAGGAGCATAAAGATGACTCACCAACCAAGCTTGGTCTAGCTGAGAAATTCTTGAAGGCAGTGCTTGATGTACCTTTCGCATTTAAAAGGGTTGAAGCAATGCTGTATGTAGTCAATTTTGAGTCTGAAGTGGAGTATCTTAGGAAATCCTTTCAGACTCTTGAGGTAATCAGTCACGCTCTTACCGGTTTATTCATTTCTTGAGGATTATTCATGCTATAAACATGAGAAGTTATTTAAACATTTTTTTTATATTTGATATGAAGTTAGTTTTTTGCAATTATGAGGAATTATTGAATACTGAGGATGAACTCTTGTTTCTGATATTTTTGGCTTAAAAGTGTAGAATTTATCGAACAGTTATGCCGTAGGTGTGAGCCCGTTTTAATTTCTGTTATGCTTACCCAGTGTACTTCTTTAACAATTTGCTCCCATCTTAAATGCCTGTACCATCATAATATGTTTTCAATTCACTCTTGTCTCTCTATTATTCTCTAGTTGTGCTAATTTATCGTAGTTTTCTTGCAAGAGGTCAAGCAGAATCCAGTAATGTCCCTATTATTTGTCAGGAAGCTTCTCTTGTATGTCATGAGTTCTTTTTTCAGCCCATCTTTTGATTGTTGCTTTTGCAGGCTGCCTGTGAAGAGCTGCGAAATTGTAGAATGTTCTTGAAGCTTCTCGAGGCTGTACTTAAAACTGGGAACCGCATGAATGTGGGGACAAACCGTGGTGATGCACAAGCCTTCAAACTTGATACACTTATCAAACTGGCTGATGTCAAAGGAGCAGATGGGAAAACAACACTACTGCATTTTGTTGTACAGGAAATTATTAGAACTGAAGGTGTTCGTCTCTCTGGTACTAACCAAACTTCAAGCTCTACTTTGAGTGAAGATGCCAAGTGTAGGAAGCTTGGCCTACAAGTTGTATCTAATCTGAGTTCAGAGCTAGCAAATGTGAAGAAGGCTGCTGCTATGGATTCTGAAGTTCTCAGCAGTGATGTCCTTAAACTTTCCAAAGGAATTGCAAACATTGCAGAGGTTGTGCAATTAAACCAAATGGCAGGATCAGATGAAAGCAGTCATAAATTTACAGAATCAATGAACAAATTCATTAGAATGGCTGAGGAGGAAATTCCAAAAATTCAAGCCCAAGAAAGTGTTGCTTTGTCCCTTGTGAAGGAGATAACTGAGTATTTTCATGGGAACTTGACAAAGGAAGAAGCTCATCCATTTAGGATCTTTATGGTTGTAAGAGACTTTTTAGCAGTTCTTGACCGAGTTTGCAAAGAAGTTGGTATGATAAATGAGCGAACCATTGTTAGTTCAGCCCATAAATTCCCTGTTCCAGTTAACCCAATGCTTCCACAACCCCTTCCTGGATTACATGGAAGGCAACAGTGTAATAACTCTTCAGGTGATGACAGTCCATCACCTTAGCTATATCACTCATGTGAGTGGCTTCTTGGTTGCATCTTCTAAAGGCAACCTATAAGTTGGAACCAGTTGATTTTGGCTGGTCAAATTGTTGTAATTTTTTTTTCTTGTTAGTTTGTAAAAATCCTTGTAAAAGATTTCAGTTTATGTAGATAATATAGAGAGAAAGAGAGTAGAAGGTTTTCTTTTTGGGAAACTAGCCTTATATGAATAGGATATGTTATGAGCATGTACAGAGCTTTTCAATTTTTTTTTGTTTTTTGTTTTTTGTGGGCTTTTCAATTTTCAATTAGAGAGAACCTTTGCTTGCAATTGGAGTTGCCACACCATCAAAATTCAAGGAGTTGCACATAATTTTTTAGCTAAAATGTCGTTTTTGTTTAAAAACAATGAGAGAAGAGTATTAATAAATAAATGAGAATTAGGCAATCAACTAATTATTTTTAAAAAAAATTAACTCAATTTCCAAAACAATTTATTCCAAACACACTAAACGTTTGTGTCTGTTGTATATGAAAAAGGAAAAAAAAAGAAAAAGAATTTCTTGTTCTTATTATATGATTTCTATTACATGAATAAAAAAATTATAGTTCGTCATTGCTCAAGATTCTTCGTCGTATATTTATGACGACTTAATTTCTTATGCTTAACTCAAATTAAAAAGGGCTTTATTATTCTTCTGTTGAAGAAAAAGGTGTAGGGTCTACTTATATTTTATTTTTATTTTCACGTTTTTTTACAAGTGGGACCCATGGCTGGTTTGTGTCTAGCACAAAAGATGTCCTTTTTTTCTTGTAAAAGGAGACTAATAAAATCCAATTAAAAAGGCATCGACGTATTTATCACAAAAAAAGAGGGCTGACGTACAATTGTAAAATCTTGTCATCTTTGGAACAATAAGGTTTTAACAATTGAACGCATCAATAATCTTCTCGTTATTATAGATCTTCTATTAATTCATAAGTTGAACAAGTTACATTAATAAGAATGAATGAGTTTGTAAAAAAAAAAAAGAACAAAAGAAAAAACATGAAAGCAAAATCAACAATTCTAAATTCATAGATGCAGATCTGGTTGTCCACTTTTTGTGTGGCTTGTTGGAAGCTTTGGTCGTGGAGAAATGAAGTCTTCCATGGTTCTATGATGCCTTCGGTTGTTGACAGAGGATTATTAGAAATCTTGTTGAAGATACACATAATGCTTGCTATATTCATTCAAATCGATATGCTAAAAGAAGAACTATGACTATAGATATCTCTTGGCAGTTTCCTGATACTGATATGATTAAAATTAATATTGATGGAACTGCTCGAGGTAATCCTGGTTTTGCTGATTGCGGTGGTGTGATGAGGGATGATAATGGGAGGTGGTTGGGAGGATATGCGTACAGATTGAAGATTTGTAATTCTTTCAAAGCTGAATTGTGGGGGGTACTTAGGGATTTGGAGATGGCTTGGAGTACATGCTATCACAATGTGATTATTTAAAGTGATTCCTCTAGTGTAATCACTTTGCTATCCAAGACTGGTATAGCAATTCGTGAGTGTCATCTGATATCTCACATACGGATATGGACTCAAAAGAATTGATCAATGTCATTTCGTCATACCTTTAGAGAAGGCAATGCTGTTGCTAATTGGTTAACCAATTTTTTGCTTGACGATCAAGAGCAGTTTGATAAAAGGATTTGGTGGGATCCTCCTCCTGGTATTCATCTTTTGCTGCTTGCGGATTTGGCTTCTCGTAGTAGACCACGCGAGGTGGTGTGTAATTCTTAATTTTTTTCTTGTCTATTTTTCCTTGTGTTTGTTTGGGCTTAGGCCTTTTATTTACCAAAATAAAAAAATTCATAGAATATTGTAATGATTTTAATTTGACAAGCATTAGTATACTAACATTTGGCTCAAATGTAACAATTTTGGACATACGTATATATCAGGCTCATAAACATCTGACTTAAATATAAAAGATTCCCTCCCAAAACCCGAGGAAGGGATTTATGTAATTCACTGCCATTCTCTGTTTACTTTTTCATTTAAAGACAAATTCAATGTTCTATGCATTATCACATTTGCCAGCACCAGATGCCACGAAAATGATGAGGATAGTGTAGTTTAGTGAACTACAATGGACTAAATAAAGAGGTAAACGGCACACAAAATAGTGCAGTTTGTCTTCTGGCTACAAATGAGACACTAGTCTATGAAAGGTGAACTAAAGTGCATGTAAAACTATCTGATTTAGACTTCAAGTAATAATATCCTAAAACACTTTGGGATCCTTGATTTATATGCCTAAGTGCCTAATAAACGTGGCATCCATTATAGCCATCATTGATGTTATTTTTGGACTGAATGAATACATTGAATGTTTTCTTTCATGAATTTATTACTTCAACGCTTTGTTTTCTTCATGCTACTTGCACAGCTCTTAAGTTCACAAAGCTGCTTAATCAAGGTTTAAAATTACAATAAACATACCAAACTCCTTTGCACAGCTCTTAGGTTCACAAAGCTGCTTAATCAAGGTTTAAAAAAAAATTACAATAAACATGTGAATATAACCAAGCTAGGAGGTAGATAAATTCACGCCAGACAATATAGTCTTCATGTATGATATGAGCAGGTGCCTACGGAAATAAGTTTCATATACAAGTTATCTAAGAACCAGTTACCTTCTATCAAGTCCTACAATGCCAGATACATAAGGCAAACTTGCGCCCTCAATGATTGGACGGCAAAATTATTATATAAGAGCTAATCTTTGAACTTCTGCTCACATAATTAGTGGTAGATATATTAAATTGTTTACCAGCTAATTGCTGTTTCTCTTCTTATGTTCTGAAGAATTCATTCAAGTTGTCAGCATCTATGCGCTCTAATATACGGCGTGCTTCTTCCTCTGTTGCTGGTACTACATTTCTAAGTTTGAATCCATTTTTCATTGCCTTTGCCTCTGGACGTACTGTGAAAGTGAAATGGAAAGTGTTTGATACCTGTATTCACATAGTACAACAGAACAGACAAAGCTTATTACAATCTTCAGTAACTTGGAAGTTGCAGGAATGAAAGAGCAATTGACTATTGATTATGTATTGTCTAAAGAACAGTTAATAAGACTAACCTCACTAGATCGCAGCTCAGGTCTTGTAACATGAGCAACAACTTCAACATTGATAAGTGGCTGATCTGGATCGTGAAGTTCAGTGTACAGAACACAGGATTTGAGACGCAAGAAATCCCCTACATCGACCTGCTCAATAGTTCCCCTTCTTTAATACATATGAGACTGGCCAATTGTTTGATTTTCATTATTTTTATCCTTTAGAAACATTAAAAATATAGGTAAAAAAATGTTTGAGGAAGGAGATGGGTGCTAGGGAAATAGAAGAGCAGAAATGCATTTGCAGGATCATTATGTATGAAATATTGTAAGCACACATAAGGCCCTAGAATCACACACAAAAAACCCACTATCCATGAACCCCAACTTGCGGGTAGGGATGGGAGAAATCCTCCTATGCAACTTTATCCTTATATTTTTTTTTTGCAAAGAGATTATTTCCTGAATTCGAACCTGTGACCTTTAAGTCACACAGTATCAATTTTACCACTGCTCCAGCCTCGGTCTCTTAATTATGATTCGAGCCACAACCAATATCACAAAATTAACAGTAAAAAAAAAAAAACCTCTGTAATTTGTAATACTTCCCTTCCCCTTGTTTCACAGACTCAAAACACATAAGCGACAAAGAAATTACTCTAGATTTTGGATGTCTATTCAAACAATATGAAACTCCTGAATTATATTTTTTTCCAAGTAACTGTAGTTGAATTTAAATTGGCTAAAGAAATTTCAAAGATTGTTCCAGATGTGCACATAATACAGAATCATGTAACAGTCAAATTATGATATTTTTGAAAGAATGGAGAAAATACTCACAGGTCTTAGGAAATCAACATGATCAACTTCTAGAAAGCAAGGAACTAGTCCAGCAAAGGTATATGCTGTTGAGAAAGCCAATTCAAATGCACGATGCATCAAGAAGCCTCCAAATATTCGACCATGGATGTTCCTTTGCTGTGGTTGGCACATTAAAGAGTTCTCAAGGCTGGTATCCCTCAGAAGAATGCTGTCTCGATCAGCTAAGGCTGGCATGTCACAGAAAATTCTTCCCTCAGCCAATAGGGGCTGAAGTCTATTTTCTTCCCCATTTTCAAAGTCCCTCTTTTCCCCTCCTCTTTTCCTTTTTCTCAAATTATTTCTTGCTTCGGCTTGTTCATAAAGAAGTTTTTCATGAGCAGTTTCTGGTGAAAGTCGATTCACTGGAGCAGCCTTCCCAGTTTTTGAATCTCGGGCAACAAATATGAAGTTGGCTGTTAGTGCAACTGAGTCTGAATCACTGCCCTCTGCATGTATTTTGATGATGCATAGGTTATGGAGCATGGTTTAATATGAAAAGTAAAATAATGAGAATCTAAGAAAATTGTTCGTGAAATCAAAAAATGAAAATGGCATAACTCCACAATGAAGGTTTGTGCAACAATACCAGAAATTATTATTATGTGGAGGATGCAATGGGAAACCTTTTGCTTTTAAGGTTTGTAAAACATGATGAACAATTTCATGAAAAATAAAGAAACTAGTTTGTTTTAAGCTTGGACACGGTCAATTACTCAAATTGTCAGAGATATTTGTGAGCCCTAAGAAATGCACCTTGTTTGGACTGAGTAACCACCAGTTGAATCTCTATTGAGGAGCGCCCAACCCATATAACAGAACCAACTATTTTGATATCAATGTCAACACTAATTGGCTTCTTTAGTACAATCTTATCGACGGAAGCAGTGACAACTATAAGTGGCCTTGTTGTGCCAGCTTCATCAGAACAGTGCTATTCCACAAACAAATAGAAAATAACTCAGTCAAATAGCTACATGAAACCTTGATTAAAATTTACAATGGAAACATAAGCAAGCTAGTCAGTAGTAGCAACTCAGCTCATTGCAAGAAAGGCCAAAATCTACTTAGTGCAATACCCAGTTCATGTTTCCAAATTTAAATGAATGTTCATGTCAAAACTTCTTGAATGCAAGTATCAAACTACATTTGACCAACTACATAACAAGCAAGGCATTTGTGACAAACGCCTTTCATCAAAGTACAACCAAGTTTGAAGTTCAACCTCATTAACATTTACATCCCCACTCGCCCATGTAATCATATTAAAAGCACTATCCACATAATCAATTCCCATAAAAACCTAAAAAAATTAAGAAAGCACAACTAAAAATAAATAAATAAAAAAAAAGTTCGCTTTTTCTGCTGTTACTAAAAACATCAAATACGACGTCGTTTTGGGCGAAAATCATAGTATTTTTGTAATTTTAATTTATCTCCTTCTTTTTTATTTATAATTTTTTACACTTCAATTTGACCATGTAATCGCCCATAAATAAATAAAACTGAAACCACAAATGCCTGCCATCAAAATACAGACCAAGTTTGAAGTTCAACCCCTTCATAATTTACACTCCAATTTGACCATGTAATCGTATTAGAAGAAATACCCACATAATAAGTTTCTATAAAAACCTCAAAAATTCCAAATAACACAAAATTAAAAAGAAGGGGAAAAAAATAAAAATTGAAACTTTAAAATGGGACCTTGACAGAAATAGTTCCAGCTAAGGCATCAAGATCTTCAAGCAATTTCCCAATTCGGACCTCATTCCAAGGATCCCTATACTGTTCTCTAAGCACAAAATCAGATGAGAAATTGTAGAGGATGCTGGTCCTGCTCTGTGAAGGCGTTTTGTTGAGCAATTCACTCTGGGGAGGAGCATCCCTTGGTGGGTCAAGAAGCCTCTCGAAAATCTTGCTCCTTGCTTCCCATAAAGCGGTTGTCACCGGAGAATGGTACATCCCCGGCCACAAGGCGATGGGTTTCCGGTCACCGGAACCGTTGACCGGATAAGGGTTTTCCAAAGTGGGGGTGGTGGTGGTGATGGTAGCAGTGGCCAAGGTGGAAACAACAGGTATTGTTCCATTCACGGCAATTGTGTTGTTGGAATTGGAAGGAGAGGAATTCAAATCCATTGGGTTTTTTAGTCTTTGATGTTTGTGGCGAATTCTTTCTCTTTTTCTCTCCGTTTTTATTAAGATCACCAAAAAACCACCAAAGGTAGATATTGGGAAAATAAAATAAAATTAGTCATGTAGTTTTGGAAACACTAATTAAATCATAAAGCATGCAAATTGATTTATTTTTATGAGACATTAGTTATAATTAAGTTTTAAAAAGTGCAATTAATTTTGTTCATATAGTATAATATATTTTGAATGAATATAATCTTACGCTATGTACACATCAATTACAAGAGATGCTCATATCATTCTTCTTATTTAACATCATAATTCCATAAAATAATTTATCGTTTTACACACAAAAAAAATTATTATTTTTACAAGTAACCTAATTACTATAGATTTTTGTTGATCTAACGGTTATAATTTATTAAATTTATTAAGAATTAATAATTAATTAATAAATATGACCCAATAATTTCCAATAAATTATAACTATTAGATTTACAAAAATCAACAATAATTAAATTGGTCGTAAGATTTCCCTTACATAGCTCCTATCTCCCAACATACAATTACAAGTAGTAAAATTTCCTCCTAAATTGGAAAGCAATACTTAAACTTTCTTCCCTTTTTTAATTCTATTTTTTCTTCTAACTTCCTCAATCCAAAATGGTATAATATGCTTTCGAATATGCAAGGAAGAGGTCCACAAAAGTAACACGATGGGACCCAAGTGAGCCTTCGGCATTAAATGGCATTTCTTTTCTTGTTACTTTTCCTGAGGCGTGTGTTCCTTGAAGTTCCACATAGCCACAATGTGTTCAACCATTTGTTACATATTGCACTTATAATAAAAAACCATAATAGTAAATCTAGCACATGACATGATAACACAAAAACATTTTTATTTATATCTGTTATTCTTTGCTGATGCCTTGCAAATTATACTTATTTATCTATAGGTTTTTCAATTGTTTTGTTTAGTTTTAATTAATTTTGTTTAAATTTTAAGTAAATTAGTCTTTTTTATTTGATTTATTTTTGATTTAAATTTTAAGAAAAATTTAAAGATTTTAGACTAAATTTAGAAATATCTTAAAGATAGATAATTAAAAAGGATTTTTATCAAAACACAAAGTCCTATCCAAATTCAAAATTTGATATAATTGAGCAGTCATTATCTTTATAAAAAAATAAAAATCAATGAACAAAAAACTTGAATAGGACTAGAAAAAATAGGTTATAGAGAGTTAAAAACTTTTTTACTACTCCTACTCCTCTCATGTTAAAATCTCACTGGTTACGTAAAAAAATTAAAAGAGAGTTGAAAATATAAGAACACACACCTTGCACACTTTTCACACATTTCAAAGAGTGGCTAGAACCAAGTGATCAGGTTATGTAAAATTTTAACACCATATATCCACTTCCATTAAAAATATAAGAACACACACCTTGCACACTTTTCACTCACTTCAAGAGCGGCTAGGGCAAGAAGAAGGCCATCACAAATTTCTTGCACACTTTTCACTCACTTTTCACTCACTTTTCACTCAGATTTATATATTAACTTGCTTTATGAGTGACTAGATTTCTTGTTTTTATATGTTAAGGTCTATGTTCATGAATCGTTTGGAGAAAGACTTGGCAAGAACAATGCAGTTAATAATAGTAGGTACGTCTTGTCCAATCGATGAGTTGATGATCAAGGCCATGTTATGGCTGGCTGGATAAGTTACTAACCATTGCAAGGCCACAGAACATAGACAAAGCAATTGAAAAATGGTAATAAAATATGGCAAAGATTTTGTACTTTTAAATGATATAATGTGTCATTTCACTCTCATAAAAATGGATAAGTCTACTAATCTCACACAACTTGACACAGCAATATAGAAGGGCTACTAGCAATAAATAAAGCTAATTAGTACATGCAAAGAAAGAAAGCAACGCCTCATTTTACAATGTTTCGAAAATCATGCGTCATTGCAATAAAATATAAACAATATTTAAGAACTGCTTGTTTTATCAAGAAATAATTTGTCGTTCATCATTGCATGTTGGTAGTAAATCGAACAAGCTATTCACAAATTCTGCAATGTTTTTATGAGAACTTCCATCCTTACCAAAAACTCCTGCAGCCGAAGTCCTCCATTGCATGGCATTGCTTTTCACCTCTTTGCCTCCCTCACTCTCCATTATTTCCCTTACACAATACTTCAATACTTCTCCTCTCACAATCCTTTTTCTAATCTACTGAAGCTCTTATTCCCGTTTTCCAAACATCCACAATTTGCTTAGCATTGGTCTGACCAGTGTGGCATTGCAACAATTGGAACTCCTAAGCTCAAAGCTTCCAATGTAGAGTTCCAACCACAGTGAGTTACAAAACACCCTACAGTCTCATGAGCTAAAACTTTCAGTTGTGAGCACCAAGTCACTATCAAGCCCTTCTCTGACTTCTTTTCAAAATCTTTTGGGAGCTTAGTCTCTTCAGAGGCTCTCACCACCCACAAGAAATAACTTCCACTATCTCTCAAACCACAGGCTAATTCCTCCCTTTGTTCCTCATCGATTACTGCCGTGGACCCGAAAGAAACATAAACAACAGACCATTTTGGCTTATAATCTAACCATTTCAAGCATTCTTCACTTTTGAATTGTGCAGCACCATAATCTTGGTCATCTTTAAGTCGCTTGTCCAAAAACATAGATGTTATGGATGGTCCTATGATCCTAAATTTGGACCAAATCTTCATTGTCCAATCAGCTACTACAAGCAATTGTATCCACCAACTATTAAAAGACCACTCGGCGTTAGCTCCTGACCAGTGAAGATAGGGGGTAAAAACAATCCCTATAACAAAGAAATAGTTTTATTGCTGTTCAAAATTTGCCCTCTTAGTTGTCAAAAAAAATAAAAAAAAAAAATTATTGAGAAAAAAACATAGGAATGAAATTAATCTAGCACCCAAATGAGCTAAACGAAATGAGTGAACTACCAACAATGGACTGAATACTATATCTTAATTCAAAACTTTAAGATAAACAATATAAATTTTTTTCACTTATAAAGTGTTTGCTTAGTTTATTTTCAACCAATGATGGACCTTCACACTTGAAATCCTACTAAAAAGTGATGGGGAAAAATGCAAATCGAAGAGTTATGTATGTGTGAGAGTGTAATGGTATGTTACAAGACTTGAGCTGTTTACCTCTTTTTCCATCTCGTAGAATGCATTGCAGAGAATCCAATCAGCTTTTTCAATATTGGAGAATTGGCCCACTGCAAAATCAAGCAAAACTGGATTATCTACACCTGTAAAGAAGAAGAAAGAAGGCATGTCCCCAAGTTGAAGTTTGGGCAATGCAGGAAGGGTAATCTCATTTTCTATGAGGGGAACTCGAAGCTTTCCTAGTTGAACATGGTAGTATATACTATTGACACACATATTTTGAGTGAGGAATGCAGCTCCAACTATCCCAAATCTCTTGGCAACCTCTAGAGTCCAAGGCAAGAATGAATCATAAATAACACTGTAAAGAAGCCACATTAGTTGTTTCACGCAAGAGTCTCTGGCCCTACTTGCCCAAAGCAATCCAAATAGGCCTTGTAGCTCCCTGCTTCTTCAACTCCACCATTGTCAAAACCATTATTTGTTTCCAAGTGCAATGGAAGCAGGTATATATATTCTTCCAGAAGGAACACGCCCCCCCTTCATGTTGTAAAAGCTTTGAGAATTGAAGCATGGGATTAATGTGGCCTTGAGCTGGATATGCTAAGACTAGACAATGCACTCTTCTATCTATGCCTTTCTTCTCCATTTCTTTAATGAACCTCTCTCACTCTCTCAATTCTCTCCGTGAGTGTGTGTGATGGATGAAGAGGTGTTTATTTATACAAGACAAAATAAAGCCAATAATAGACAATTTGTGGACAGAAAATTAAGTCTCAATTAACTGTGCTGTTGTCAAACAGTTAAGTTGAAGCTAAACTTGAAACCACGGGTGCAATGAAGAATTTGAATTGAATTTGTATAGCTGCTAACTCTAGACTTTAATTTTTGTTGTAAGTTCGATAGATTGAAGGGTCAACAAAACCATTGGAGAATGAAAACTTTGATAGAGACATTGAGTGTGTTGAGATGTATAGTACCACATTGGTTGGATGTACAACTAATGTCTTTATAACACGCCCCCTCACACAAGGTTATTTACTTGGTATCGGAGACTCGTTCCCGACAGCTTAAACTTTTGGGTTGAATTGGTTCTTTACATACTGCTGTCAAGTTCAGTAATCTTTAATTTATGCATTTCCCTATATATTAATGATTTCATTTTATTTCAAAAAATAAAAAAAGGTACACGATCTTATCCGCTAAAACCCGATTATTCTTTCTGGTATGGGATATGTTTTAATGGAAAACATATACCGACAACGATGAGAATGTGACAACCTAGTAATATAAAGGATATGTAGCGAACTTTGCTTGGTGTAAAACAACACTTAAAGTTAGCGGTCTATTTATTTGACATCATGTTCACTTAGGTGAAAATTTGCAAATTTATTGGATTAAGAATAATTAAATTGCAGATCGAATGAGTGGCAGATAGAAATAAGTGACAACAATGGGTGCTTATCAATTATATTTGGTTTGGTAAAAAAGATAGTTTAATAAGAGTTGATGATGAAGGCGGGTTTTAGAAAAGATGAGTCTGCAAATGATGAAGGCGGGTTGATTAAGAAAATTGTGATGTCTCCCAGAAAAACGGATAATGATAGATTGCTGCAGTAAGAAAATTTGTGGGATTTTCGAAAAACCGGTTATCTCATGTCTCACAGAGACCAAACAACTTTTTTTTACATTTTTCTACCTATTTCACTTTATCCATCTTTCCGATTCTCTTTATCTGTTCAGGTCATAAAAAATTTGAAGCAAGGAGAGTGTGGGTACTTCTTTTTAGGAGGTCTACTGGGCAGTGATAAAAAGCAAGTTTCAGAGATTCCAGTTGTCAGGGATTTCGCGTATGGCTTTCTTGATGAGATTCCACAGTTTCGACTAGAGAGAGATTGAGTTCTTTATGCACTTATTGTGGTGTGAGGCCTATTTCTATGGCTCCACACAGGATGTCATCTCTCAAGTTAGGTGAGTTGAAAAAGCAAATTTAGGAACTTTCAAATAAGAATTTTATCACACCGTGTGTGTCTCCGTAGGGAGCACGAAAGATGGAAGCATGGGATTGTGCATTGACTATAGACAGTTGAACAAGGTTACTATCAAGAATAAGTATCTTTTACCACGTATTGATAATTTGTTAAATCAATTGAGGGTGCTTCAGTATTTTCAAAGATTGAACTCCGGTCCGGATATAATCATATCCAGATTAAGCCAGAAGATGTTTCCAAGACAACATTCAGATCCAGGTATGGACACTATAAGTACCTGGTGATTTCATTCGGACTCACCAATGCTTCGACAGTCTTCATGGATTATATGAATCAGATATTTAAGTCGTATCTGGATCAGTTCATGGTTGACTTCATTGATGACATCTTGATATACTCCAAGAGTAAGGAAGAACACAAAATTCATCTGAGAATTATTTTGCTGGTTTTGAAAAATAATCAGTTGTATGGCAAGATGTCTAAATGTGAGTTTTGGCTTTCCGAGATTCAATTTTTGGGTCATTTAATCTCATTAGAAGGAGTGGCTATAGATCCAAGCAAGATTGAAGCAATGATGGATTGGGAGCGACATATTACGCTATCTTCAATTGTACAGTCCCAAACCTGCATAGGTAGTATATATTAATTCCTTTAAGCTATCCTCAATTGCACAATCCCAAACCTGTACATTCTCTGGATCCCTCTCTTTAGGGTGTTGATTTGATTCGTTCATGTACCCCTCCCACGGGAAGTCTGACAGGAGTCGCTCATTGTCTTTGCATTTCTTGTGCATCGGCGATCACTCCCCGCCCTCATTAGCGCCTGAGATTGTACAGTGTGAGAGTGCCCACACACTAGCGCCATTACCCTTTGAGGATAATTTGGATGGTCTTCCGTAAGCCAACTTTAACTTAGTGGTTGTTTGTGTTGGGACGCTGATCAAGCCAATTCGTGAAGCCACGACTGTACAAGGGGATCATCTCAGATCTTTTCTACAAGTGGTAACCTTCTATGATACTAAATGATGATGATCTAATATATTCCAAACCACAACGGTCTTAGCGCTTCCGCGGATCCATTTGCGGCTACAATTGGTATTAGAGTCGGATTGAGTGTTTGGGTGTGGATTTAATTCTTTGGTTGATGTTATTCATGTAATTAGTTTGCTTCATGAAATATGGAACCTAGGATTCTTTGAATGTTGGTATATGATTCTAATGTGTATCTTTAACATTTGTTTCATTAAAAATTGATGCTTTTATTTGATTTTTGGCTTTAATCTATGGTAGAGATTTCCTTGTATTCTTTTAGGATTGTAACAAGGGGGCTAATCCTTTATGATTAGGTTTTCTCCTTGATTTTATTTCAATTTTTGTTTATTTTCCTTGTTTTACAAAATTATAATAAAAAGAAGATCCAAAAGAAGCTCAAAACAAAGGACATCAAGATTTGTTTGGACGTGTTCGTGAACTAATCCTGAGGTATTGAAAACACTAATTAAATCATAAGGCATGAAAATTAATTTATTTTTATGAGACATTGGTTATAATTAAGTCTAAAAAGGTGCAATTAAATTTCTTCACATAGTATAATATATTTTGAGTGAATATAATCTCATGCTACATCCACAACAATTACAACACATGCTCATGTCGTTGTTCTCATTTATCATCGGGAATCCACAAATAGAATTACAAGTAATACCAAATGATGATAGTTTAATTGATGCATGAGAGTTGAGTAAGTTGGGATGAGAGCATGTGTTCGATTCTTCCCAGTACCATTTTTGGGAGGGTTTAAGTTTTAATCTCGGATTCGTCCCGATAAAATTACTTTCCGTAAATTATATACGTGATTCATTCAAAAAATGATAAAAAATTATGTGTTCCAAAAAGGAGAGAGGTATTCCAGAATAAAAAAATTACAAGTTGTAAAATTTTCTCGTAAATCGGAGAGGAACTTAGGAGGTGTATTGGATTAGGATTTTAAACGATTTTTTTTAGATAAAAAATCTTATAGATTTTAAAATACTATTTAGAATTGGAGGGACTTTTAAGATTTTTTTTAAAAAAACTATTTTTTCAATCAAGATTTCATAAAATTAGATTTGAAAGGATTTCAATAGAATTTAAAAGATTTGAAAGAACAATATGAATTTACAAGATTTTAAAAAATTATATGAATTTTTAACAAGCATTCAAAATTATAAGAGTTAATAAAAAAAAAATAACAAAGAAATACAATGATATTAATAAAAAAAAACTTAATACAATTTTCTCAATTAGTAAGACGTAATATATTTTTGTTATAAAAAAAAACATAATATATTTTTTAACAAACATTCAAAATTTCTAAGCAACAACTCTTCACATATCTAAAGTTATACTAGTCTCCACACATGAGCATTTTCTCATTCATGCTATTGGGTTTGACCAATTGGTTGAAAATTATCTTCTTAATTTGGTATCAGAACTATGCATACATAATTAGAAAATCCAATTTTTTTATTTATTAAAATAATTCTAAATCTGCATGGAACTTTTTGCAATTGATATTGGAAACCTTGAGATTTTTGTTCTACATGATGAGAGTTTTCTAACCATATATCATATGCATATTTTCATTGAGTATTCTAAAAAAATTTCAAATTTCAAATTTGAATTTTTGAATTTTATTTCATGAAAGTTCAAAAAAATTCTTAAATTATTTTCAATCGATACATTGAAACCTTAAATTACTTTGCGGCTTTTGAAAAATAAGATTTTAGTTATCTATTGATGCAAAATTTGTCTGAAATCATTTCTTATAGCGAAGAAATTTGGTTCATGAATGTATTGTTACGAAATATAGGGTTTATATTATAAAAGTTTTAATATTTCTTTAAATTGATATTGTTTCATTGATGTAAAATGAAAATTGATGTGAGGGTTTTAGTTTCTCTGTTATTTTTTCACTATTTTATTTTGTTTTTAATACAAAAATCACACATTTTTGTGCCAAGAAAAATCGCGACTCATAGCTTGAGTAATCATTTTTTAAACTTTCAAAAGCTCCCAAAAATTGCTAAAGATATTTTATTTTTGAGATGGATTATATTAGAATCTGGTTGGTTTGTTATTTTTGATTGTTTTGTGATGAAAATTGAGCTTTGACAAAGCTCCCATTGCGGAACTCGGTTTTGAGTGGATCACCCCGCCAAAAGAAAGAAGAAGACACCACAATAGAGAAATCTCAAAAAATCTTAGGGGTTAGGGTGAAATTGTGAGAGAGACATCCTATTTATATTTCTCATTAAAAAATCTCGTGTAATCCACACCAATAAAAAATTCATTAAAATCGTTAGATTTTTTAATATCACAATATTAATTTTTCTTTGATTAAAATCTTGATTGAATACCAACGGATTTGGACGGACTCTAAAATAATCTTTTAAAATTCTTTTTTTTTGAAATTTTTTTAAAATTCTAATCGAATATTATATGACTTTTTTTCAATCCTTAAAAATCCTAATTGAATATCAAAATATATATATATATATATATATATATATATATATATATATATATTTTCTAAAAATAATCCATTAAAATACAAATCCAATTCAAGATGTTATAATGTTTTCCAATTTGCAAAGGTCCACAGCATTAACATTCTGGGACCCAAGTGAGGAGGTTATTTAAAGTAAAACTGAGAGTTAATGATCCATCCATTTTTGGCTGATCCCATTAAGTGTAAATATGAGGTTAAAAATAAAAAAGTTGGGAAATAATTTTTAAAATAAAAAAAATGAAAGAGAAAAATTAATATTGAATACACCACAAAAAAAAACAATGTTTTCCAATCTTGCAACATATTAAATATTTACCCGGCCTTCGGCATTAAATGGTTAGAACAATGCAGTTAATAATAGTAGGTAAGTAAGTCTTGTCTTTTCCGTCCAACCGATGAGAGTTAATGATCAAGGTCAAGGCCATGTGTTGTGGCTGGTTGGATAAGTTACTAACCATTGGAAGGAGCGCATTTTTAGTGCATGCGGGATATATCATATTTGGATTTATCATCTATTATTTATATGATCAGAAAAATTTTTCTGCACACATAATATTTTGTGGAGCCCGCAATAAAAAAAATTCTGGCACACAAAATGAATCTCTATAACATAACACAATCGCTTTTCCTACAACATAACTCTTATATAACCCACCATAGTTTTGGCCAAAACTAAAAAAAAAAGGAGGGATTGTGAGAGAATTTAAAAAAAATAAATAAAAATTTTAAATGAAACTTTTTTTTAATGGATTTTATAATTTTCATTTAATATGAGAATTTGAATTTTCCTACACACTCTTCGATTTTTGTGCCAACATGGGTTTTACATATATTTTTTTTCTAACATACAGGTTTTACATATTTTTTGTCTTTACAACATCAGAATTCAATTATCATATGAGAAATATAAAACCTTTTTTAATTAGGGAAAAAGACCAGCCAATAAAATGGGGGTTCTGGATCACTTTAAAAAATTCCCATTGTAAGGCCACGGAACAAAGAGAAAGCAATAGAAAACTGGGAATAAAATATATCATAAAGCAATAAAGAAGGCTACAAGCAAGAAATAAAGCTCAGTACAAGCATAAATGCAAAGGAAAGCTGGTAAATTATGACGCACCACGACTCATTTTACAATGTTCCGATAACGTACCATGCATCATTGTTTTTATATCCTAAAAATAAATTATTAAGAACAAGTTTTCAAAACCATAAAATAAACCACAGATAACCAAACAAATTTTATTTTATGTTTTAGTTTATGAAGATTTTTTTTCTTTCAAAACAAAGGCATTGACTCATTATAACTGTTCAATGAATAATAAAAAATAACAAAGATTAATCAAATATGTTAGGGGAATATGATTAATGATTCCTAGGCAAATAACTCAAAGTTTTTATGTTTTAGGTTTGATTTGAGAGTAAATTATTTTGATTTTAGTCTTATAAAACATGATAAATTATAAGTTTATCAATCTCTCTATTTGCGAGTGATTGAGATTTTAGTCTTATAAATCAAATAATGTTGTTTTTCTTTTAACACAAACATCCAATCTAGATAATGTAGCAAATAGTTCATGTTTTTGTAATCTCATACACAATGACATTTAAATACAAAATTAAGTCCCAAAATCCATCTCAATTAGGGACATTTTATTTTCCATCCTTGTTAGAGACAAATACTTTTTCGGCTTTTATTAGAGACAAATTTAAAGACTAATTTTAGAAACAATAAAATATTTCGTCCGTAATTCATCCCAAGTTGAGATGAACAATATTCCATTTTTATTAGAGACAAAATTAGGGATAGATTGTAGAAATTGAAATATTCCATCCCTTATCTCCAAAAAAAATAAAAATATTCCATCCCTAAATACGTTCCAAATAGGGATAGAATATTTTTCCATATCAAAATCGCTCCCTATTAAAAATAGAACTTATTTCATTATTAAATCCATATCAAATAAAATGAATTGTTTTTTTATCTCTAAATCTGGCCCAAATAAATACGACATATTTTCGATCTCTAAAATCCGTTCCCAAATCATACTTTTTTTTAGTAGTGCTTCAATAAAAAGCTAAAATTTTATTGAGAAAGCATCTAAAAAGATATGATACATTAGTTGGCGCAAGCAAAACGTTGGGAATAAAATACTACATAAAACAATAAAGGAAAGCCACAAGCCAAAAAAAGGAAAGCTGGTAAATTATGACCACTAGTATGACGTATCATTTAACAATATTCCAATAATGTACCATGCATCATTGCAATAGAGAACCACAGTGAACCCCAACAATCAGTCAACAATTGATAATAACTTCTTGGTTTATCAAGAAATAATTTGTGGTTCATTGCATGTCGGTAGTAAATTGAACAAGCTATTCACAAATTCTGCAATGTTTTTTTGAGAACTTCCATCCTTACCAAAAACTCCTGCAACTATAGTCTTCCATTGCATAGCATTGTTTTTCACCTCTTTGCCTCTCTCACTCTCCATTATTTCCCTTATGCAATCCTTCAATTCTTCTCCTCTCACAATCTTTTTCTCACCAAACGCAGCTCTGATTCCAGTTTTCCAGACATCCACAATTTGCTTAGCATTGGTACTCTGATCTGACCAATGTGGTATTGCAACCATTGGAACTCCTAAACTCAAAGCTTCCAATGTAGAGTTCCAACCACAATGTGTTACAAAACACCCTACAGCCTCATGGTCTAGAACTTTTAGTTGTGAGCACCATGTCACTACCAAACCCTTCTCTGACTTCTTTTCAAAACCTTTTGGGAGTTTAGTCTCTTCAGAGGCTCTCACCACCCACAAGAAATAACATCCACTATCTTTCAAACCACAAGCTAATTCCTCCATTTGCTCCTCATCGAGTACTGCCATAGACCCGAAAGAAACATAAACAACAGACCCTTTTGCCTTGTCATCTAACCATTTCAAGCATTCTTCATTCTTGAATTGTGCAACACCATAATCTTGGTCATCTTTAAGTCGCTTGTCCAAAAACATAGATGGTATGGATGGTCCTATGGTCCTAAATTTGGACCATATCTTTTTCGTCCAATCTGCGACCTACAAGCAATTTGTAGTAACCAACCATTACATGTCAAAAAAGGGTTATGTTTATCTCATTTTACATGAGATAAACAATTTTCCTACACATATAAATAAAGATTGGGTCCCACTACTCTTTTTTCTCTCCTCTTATCTTTGAGTTCCACTTTTAATTTTATTTTTACAACATGATATAACTATTTTCCTACGACATAAAAAAAATACTTATTTGGGAAATAAAACATTAAGGTCTTGTGTGTGTGTGTGTGTGAGTCTAATAGTATTACAAGACTTGAGCTGCTAACCTCTTTTTCCATCTCGTAGAATGAATTGCAGAGGATCCAATCAGCTTTGTCGATATTGGAGAACTGACCCACTAACAAATCAAGCAAAACTGGATTATCTATATTTGTGAAGTCGAAATAAGAAGGCAAGTCCCCAAGTTGAAGTTTGGGCAACGCAGGAAGGGTAATCTCATTTTCTGTGAGGGGAACTCGAAGCTTTCCAAGGTGAACATGGTAGTATATACTATTGACACTCATATTTTGAGTGAGGAAAGCAGCTCCAACTATACCAAATCTCTTGGCAACCTCTAAAGTCCAAGGAAAGAATGAATCATAAATAACACAATCAACATGATCACTTGATCTATCAAGTTTCTCTACAAGTTCAGCAAGAGTCTCTGGCCCTACTTGCCAAAAGCGTTCCAAATAGGCCTTGTAGCTCCCTGCTTCTGCAACTCCACCATTGTCAAAACCATCAGAAATGGTTTCAAATGGAATGGAAGCAGGTACGTTATGCATGTTCTTGCAGAAGGAACGGGTGGTGACCAGTGTTACTCTCACCCCTTGATGTTGCAAAAGCTTTGAGAATTGAAGCATGGGATTAATGTGGCCTTGAGCTGGATATGCTAAGACTAGACAATGCACTCTTCTATCTATGCTTTTCTTCTCCATTTCTCTCCGTGAGTGTGTGTGATGGATGAAGAGGTGTTAATTTATACAAGATAAAATAAAGCCAATAATAGATAATTTGTGGACGGAAAATTAAGTCTCAATTAACTATGCTGTTGTCAAACGGTAAAGTTAAAACCACGCGTTTAATGAAGAATTTGAATTGAATTTGTATACCTACTAATTAAATATAGCTTTGATGTTTGTTGTAAGTTAGATAGATAGAAGGGACAACACCACCATTGGAGAATGAAATCATTGATAGAGACATTGAGTGCTACCAACTACCCACGTCAGGAATCTTTAATTTATGCATTCCAAAAATAAAAAATAAAAATATATTTATTGTACCTACCTATTCTTCATATCTATTTTATTTATCATTCTCTAATATTATTAGATCAAAATCTCAACTAATATTTATTATTTCTCTCTATTTTTGATATTTTGATCTAACGGTATTGGAAAGTGGTAAACGAGATAGGCATGAAAAATTGATAAGAAAAATAACTTATCCCTTAAAAAAATAAATAAAAAAATAACGTTACACGATATCATCCATTAGAATCCGATTATGCTTACCGGTATGACATGCTTTAATGTTCCAATAGCTAGCTAGCACAATTATGTCAAATAAATACATACAACAATGAGAATCTGACAAGTAGTAATATAAACGATATGTAAGGAACTTGGTTGGTGTAAAACAACACTTAATTACACCATTAGGGTTAACCTAGTGATGTGGGGTGTGTGTGTAATGTAGGGTGTTGTGTTTAATTCCTTGTAACCTTCAAAAAAAAATCAACACTCAATTTTTGCTCTTTTTTTTTTTTCCTCATGTTAACTTAGGTAATTTCAACTTTATAAGATTAAGAAAAATTAGATTGCGGGTCGAATATGAGAGGCAGATAGAAATTAGTGACAACAATGGTGCCTATCAATTGAAGGGTATTCCCTTCCATTGTTTGGGAGTTAAAAAAATGACAAGAAAAAAATTGTAGGGTCAACGAGATATTTTTACAATTTTATCCTTTTTTAAAAATTAATATAATTATTACATTTTACAAATAAAATTAAGTTTAAAATTTCTAAACAAAATTATTAATGTACTTTTCACACTACTCAAAAAATCATATTTTCGACGAAAATTCTACGTTGCAAATGAGAAAAGTTCCGTAAAAAATATATTTTTCCGTTAGAATACTTTTCATCGAAAGGAGACGGAAGTTTTATCCGATGAATTTTTTTTCAAAACTAAACTTTTGTCAAAGTTTACGACGAAATTTAGTTTCCGTTAAATGTTTTAACGAAAATGATTTGTTTAATATTTTTTACGACAAAAGTTCCATCAAAAGTTTTGACGAAAAAAAGAATTCCATCAAAAAAATTGATGGAATATTTTCCATCAAATTTTTTTGATGAAAATGTGTCACAACGAAAATGTCGACGAAATTTTTTGAGGGAAATGTTTATGTTAAACTTTCGACGAAATTTAGATTCCGTAAAGAATTTTGGTATAATATTTTTTTTGTCGAATTTTTATTTCAAAAATGTTTTTTGTCAAAAAAATTTACGAAAATATTTTCTATCGAAATTTTTTGACAGAAATGTGTTCCGTTGAAAATTATGATATAAATGTTTTTTGTTGAAAATTTTTCCGGATATATTTTCTGTCGAGAATTTTCAATGAAAATGTGTTTCGGAGAAAATTTCAACGGAGATTTTTTCCAAAAAAAATGTATGTTGAAATTTAGATTTTGTAAAGAATTTTGACGAAATTTTTTTTCCGTCAAAATTTTTTACAAAAGTATTTTTCGTCAAAACTTTTTACGAAAAGTTTCAATGAAAATGTGTTTCGTTAAAATTTTCGATGAAAATATTCTTCATCGAAAATTTCGACGAATATGTTTTTTTGTCAGATAATTTTAGGGAAATATTTTAATGGAATCTAGATTCCGTAGAGAATTTTGATTCCGTAAAGAATTCTGACACAAAAAATTTTCTGTCAAATTTTTTACAAAATTTTTTTTTTCACAAAATTTTACGGAAATATTTTTCATCGAAAATTTTCGCTGGAAATGTGTTATGTTGAAAATTGTGGTGAAAAAATTTTCCGTAAAAAAATTTGACAGAAATATTTTCCGACAAAATTTTTTACGTAATTGTTTTTTGTCAAAAAAATTTATGAAAATATTTTTCCACTAAAAGTTTGATGAAAATATTTCTGTTGAAAGTTTCAACAGAATTTAGATTCTATCAAGAATTTTTACTGAATTTTTTTCCGAATTTTTTTTATGTTAGTGATTATGGCCAATTCTTGTTTCGTCTCTATTTTCGACATAATGTGATTTTCGTCAAAAATTTCATCACTATTTTTGACGAAATATTTTTCGTCGATAAACTCTATTAGTATTTGAGACTTTTCTAATAATGTCACATTTAAAAATGATTCACATTTATGTAATTTTCATATTTTAATGCTAAGGGTAAATAAGTAATTTTTAATATTTTTCCTTCAAACCCTCGAAATTGGGAGAACTTTAATTTCAAGAAGGAAGAATGAGGGTTTTGGAGGGTTTAGTAAAAATTCTCATTTCCCTCCCCTCAATTTCTTACACTCACAAACAAGGGAAGGATTTATTAAAACCCTTCCCTTTCCTTCCTTCTCCTCCAAAAACCAATTTCCAAACAAAGCCTACAAAAAACAAAGTGAGGGTGTAGAAAAAAGAGTTGAAGAGAGTTGATGATGAAGGCCATGTTTGGGAAACGTGATTGATATTCATATATTTAGGATTAAAGTGGGTGAAACATGTATAGTATAACTAATTTACTGCGTAACAGTTCAAAGCTCAAAATAATGAACTGGACTCTAGGACAATTGGGAGATCTTAAATATATGGGAAACCTAATGGTTTGTTATATGTTAAGTGAACCTTAAATGAAAAGCTATTTTTTTTTTTTTTTTTTTTTTTTTGAGAAAGCAACAGAAAAATATGATACATTCGTTGGAGCAAGCATAAACTAAATGGAATGGGTACAAAATACAACATAAATTAAGCAATAAAGAAGGGCTACAAGCAAGAAGTAAAGCTAAATTACAAGCAGAAATGTAAATGAAAGCTGGTAAATTATAACGCACTATGCCTCATCTTACAATGTTTTGATAAAATCTGCTTGGTTTATCAAGAATCAATTTATGGTTCGCTGCATGTTGGTCGTAAATTGAACAAGCTATTCATAAATTCTGTAATGTTTTTATGAGAGCTTCCATCCTTACCACCAGCACCTGCAGCCAAATTCTTCCATTGCATGGCATTGCTCTTTATTTCTTTGCCTCTCTCACTCTCCATTATTTTGCTTATACAATGCTTCAATACTTCTTGTCTCACAATCCTTTTCTCATCTACTGAAGCTCTGATTCCTGTTTTCCAGACATCCACAATTTGCTTAGCGTTGGTGCTCTGGTCTGACCATTGTGGTATTGCAACCATTGGAACTCCTAAGCTCAAAGCTTCCAATGTGGAGTTCCAACCACAATGTGTTACAAAGCACGCTACAGCCTCATGAGCTAGAACTTTTAGTTGTGAGCACCAAGTCACTATCAATCCCTTCTTTGACTTCTTCTCACAATCTTTGTGGAGCTTACTCTCTTCAGAGGCTCTGACAACCCACAAGAAGTAATATCCACTGTCTCTCAAACCACAAGATAATTCTTCCATTTGCTCCTCATCGAGCTCTGCCATACTCCCGAAAGAAACATAAACAACAGACTCTTTTGGCTTGTCATCCAACCATTTCATGCATTCTTCACTTTTGAATTGTGCAACACCATAATCTTGGTCATCTTTAAGTCGCTTGTCCAAAAACATAGATGGTATGGATGGTCCTATGGTCCTAAATTTGGACCAAATCTTCATTGTCCAATCAGCTACCTACAAACAATTGTAGTCACCAATCATTAAAAAATCACTCACCATTAAACCCCGACAAGTAGACACACAGACAATGACAATTCTTATGTTAGAGAATAGTATAAACCATTAAAAAATTTTCACCCATCAGTTTAAATTTTTGGATTGAATTTATTCTTTACACCTTATAACAAAAAAGAATAGTTTTACAACTAGCTTGCCGTCTTAGTCACCAACTATTACATGTCAAAAAAATATTGATTGAATACTATATCTTAAATTCTAAATTCAGAACTTTAACTTATATAGTATTCATTTAGTCGATTCTAATAAAACGTGAAAGAGAAAATTGCAAATCAAACAGTAATGTATGTGTTAAGAGAGTGTAATGGAGTGTTACAAGACTTGAGCTCTTTACCTCTTTTTCCATCTCGTAGAATGCATTGCAGAGGATCCAATCAGCTTTATCAATATTGGAGAATTGGCCCACTGCAAGATCAAACAAAGCTCGATTATCTTCATCTGTAAAGAGCAAGAAATCAGGCAAGTCCCCATGTTGAAGTTTGGGCAACGCAGGAAGGTTAATCTCATTTTCTGTGAGGGGAACTCGAAGCATTCCTTGTTGAACATGGTAGTATATACTATTGACACACATATTTTGAGTGAGGAATGCAACTCCAACTATCCCAAATCTCTTGGCAACTTCAAGAGCCCAAGGCAAGAATGAATCATAAATAACACAATCAACATGATGATCACTTGATCTACCAAGTTTCTCTAGAAGTTCAGCAAGAGTCTCTGGCCCTACTTGCCAAAAACGTTCCAAATAGGCCTTGTAGCCCCCTGCTTCTGCAACTCCACCATTGTCAAAACCATCAGAAATGGTTTCAAGTGCAATTGAAGAAGGTATGTTCTGCATGTTCTTGCAGAAGGAACGGGCGGTGACAAGTGTTACTTTCACCCCTTCATGTTGTAAAAGCTTTGAGAACTGAAGCATGGGATTAATGTGGCCTTGAGCTGGTGATGCCAGGACCATGCAATGCACTCTTCTTGCTATGCTTTTCTTCTTCATTTTTTGTTAAACCTCTATCTTTCTTGCTGTGTGGGGTGGGGGAAGAGGGGTTAACTTATACTCCACAACTGTGTCCACCTATGTGACAACTTGTAGGGAAAATATTTTCTTATGTTGCATAAGAATTCAACTCTCATGTGACTTTTCGATTTGCGTGCAAAGTTTTTTTTTTCTTTCTCTTCTTAATAAATATGGGATCCACCATTAGTTGAGTCACTAACATGAGAATTCAATTCTCATGTAACATGAGAAAATCAAATCCCTTAAGTGTAAAACAAGTTAATTAAGAGCATGTGTTCATTCAACAAAGAACTTGAATTGAATATTATGCATGTCTTATCACGTAAGGACTTTTATTAATGTTTGTTGAGTAGGATATAGTGGAGCAATGGCGGAGGGAGGGAGGGGCTAGGGGGGGCCACCGCCCCCCCCCCCAATTTTACGAATTTTTTTTTAATATATATATATAAAATAAAATTTTGTTAATATTATTAAATTATTTGTTTTAAAAATTGTATAGTATAAAATTACTCATCATGATTTTGGTAAAAGGAAAGGGCAAAAAGCCCCAAACAACACAGACTAGTTCAGATTAACTCTACGAAAATTACAAACCAACGAAAAATCTGCCAAATACAAAGGCAAAATCCCAGGAGGAGGAGAATCAAAAATAGTGAAATTATTATTCAAATGATGCTCCAAAGGATATTTAGACAACCAGTCTGCACATCCATTGCTTTCTCTTGAACCAGATGCACCTCCCAAACCATGCAAGTGAGTCACCAAACGAGACTTCGGCTGCTCCCCAAACTTAGAGAGCATGTGATCACTGAACTAGCATCACTTTCTAAAACACAACGACGCCACCCTCCATTCCAAGCCAATTCAAGACTTTTAAGCACACCCCAGAGTTCGGCAACAATTCATGACATTATTAGATATCACACTATACTCAATCATTTTTTATTTCTATGGTTATTCTTTTATCAATTTTAACAAATCTTTTTTATTTCTATTGCTATTCCTCTATCAATTTTAACAAAATCTCATGGCCTCATATGTATCCCAATGAAAAAATTCTCTCTCAATTTTAATAAATCTTCTCACCTCAGGTCTCTCATTATCTCTATTTTTTTTATGAAATTAACAATGCTACTATTATTTGATTGTTTTGTTTCAAAATCCATTCATATCATCCCCATGTTTTGTTTCGACTCATTATCTTCCATGGATTAACATTTTTTTATACCGACCTTCGGTGTATTAATGTTTAGATAAATAAACTCATCTATACGAATCTTTTTTAATTTATTGGTTCATACGTGTTTTGATTTTTTATTTATTTATTTGTCCAACACAATTTATTCTTTCAATTTGAAAAGTAATCCTCAATGAAACATTAAATCATTAAACACGTAGAGTAAGAGTCAAATGAAGTGATCTTAATTAGCTTATCACCTTTTTGCTCTCTTTTCATTTGCATAATTGTATTTCTCTTTATGTAGTGGTTTCGTATAGAGAAAATAAATTTGCTCTAACTTAAAAGATTCACTTTTTGGGACAACTTTGTTGTAGTTTTTTATTTTATTTTTCAAAAAATATGTAGTTAAAATCATTGTTTAAGTTAAGGCACTTTTTTATTATTATTATTTTAAACTACTTTTTATGTCTGTTGGACCGAGCAATAGTACATTTTTTTCAATCTTTCAAATGTTGTTAAATGTTAATATTTTGGTAAGAAATTAACCAAATGAGTTCCTACGAGGTCAACAGGTAATAAAAATACTAATATTATGCAAAAAAAAAATTAATTTTCGCCCCCCCTCTCCTCTAATCCTGGCTCCGCCACTGTAGTGGAGGGCGAACATTACCATTTGGAAGAAAAGATAGGTACAGACATTGAGTAAGAGTGACTAGGTTGTATTGGATAAGTGAAGCATGACATTAATGTGACCTTGGGCTGGATTGTGCTATGACCACGCAATGCACTATATATATATGCTGGCTATATACTTCTCCATTTCTTTGCTTTGTAGGTGAAAAACGACTCTCTCACTTTTAAGCCTTTACTGGTTTTATATTATAACTTTATAATATACCTACTGCCTTTTAAGGATTGAACTCGGAGACTCTAACACCATGTGAAATGTCAGGCCTCTTGCAGAATTAATAATTGTCCTCGTACATTAATACGAGACTTTTCAGCGTATTTTGTTTTCATTCACACACTTGTTGGAAAAAATTTTCAAAAAATCACCCATCTCATAATTGCTCAAATTCAAGTACGTTTACATTTGGTATTAGAGCATTGCATGTATGATTTTAAGACCCATGATCAATTGCGAATATTTTTTTTTTAATATGGGGTTGTTGAATACAAATGCGATTTATTGGTTGAATCATAACATTTTCGTCAATATTATATGGGGTTTAATTTTCTCATGTTGCATGAAAATTCAATTCTCATGTTGTGACTCAACTAGTGGTGGGCCCCACATTTATTAAAAAGAGAAAAAAGAAAAGAAAAACTTTACACGTAAATCAAAGGGTCATAACATGAGAATTAAATTTTCATGCAAGATGAGAAAATGTTTTCCTATGTTATATATATATATATATATATATATATGTGGGAAAACATTTTCTCATGTTACATGAGAATTGAATTCTCATGTTTGTGACACTTCAATTTACGTGCAAAGCTTTTTTTTTTTTCATTTTTTAATAAATGTGGGGTCCACCACCAATTGAGTCACAATATAAGAATTCATTTCTCATGCAACATGAGAAAATCAAATCCCTATATATATAGAGGAGAGATATTTTTACTACCAAAATCTTCTACTACCAACTCACTACTTATTTAATCACTATTGGATCAACATTTTCTCTTTTTTCAAAAACTTTTTAGCATTCTCTCTCTTTGATTCAATGGTGATTAGATAGGTAATAAATTAATAGTATAAAAATTTGATAGTAAGAATATCCTTCCTCGTATATATATATATATATATATATATATATATATATATATATATATATATATATATATGTTTTCTTTACATCTCGATTGTGTTGTTACAACTCACCGTCTTGATTGTCGTGATTTACAAATTGTCTTGATTGTCGTTATTTACAAATAAATACACTGTCTTATAGCAAATGGCAAACTTTATTATATATTAGGCTTGCAAACAGCGTGAATAGTCTCGATTTCCATCTTGGCTTCCGTCACGGATGATGTGTATATATGTATATATATGTTTGATTTGAATTGTTCGATTTAAATTGCCAAATATTCTGGGGAAAAGTTATAATTACTATCTATTTTTCTTACTATTTCTTACTATTAAATCTTAATTATTGATTTCCGTCAATCTAACGATTATAATTTATTGGAAATTAATAATTAATTAATAAAAATGATCTCATAAATTCTAACCATTAGATTGACGGAAATCAACGGTTAAGATTTAGTAGTAAGAAATAGTAAGAAAAAGAGATAGTAAGTATAATATCTCCCATATTCTGTATATGGTATTTATTCAGTAGACAATTCATGCAGATATTTATTTTATTTTGTGAATATGTTGATCAGGTTCAATTGGTTGCACAACATATTGCCATTCGAATTATATATATATATATATATATATATATATATATATATATATATATATATCAACTTGTTTAAATAAATAAATATATGAGGCAGGATCCTTTGATACCGATGTCAAATTTGAAGTTTGACACTTCATCTTAGAGCCGTTAGATAAAAAAAGATCAATGGTATCACATGCTTACAAATCAGAGTCGTTGATCTTTTTTTATCTAATAGCTCTTATACGAGGTGTCAAACTTCAAATTTGACACCGGTATCAAAGGATCCTACATATATATATATATGGAAAAAAAGTATCTAATGTTCATCGAAACAACGTCATTTTTGGGTTAAAAAATTAAAAAATTAGAATGATAAAGACTATTATAACCCTGAAATAAATTAAAATTATAAAAACACCATGATTTCCGCCCCAAAATGAAGTCGTTTCGATAAACATTAGATAAAGTTATCTAAAGTAACTTTAGAAAAAACAAACCTTATATATATATATATATATATATATATATATATATAAGTTATATGGGTTTTATTAGTGTTATGTAACATAATGTAAGTGTTGTTTCCAACTCTCACATCAAAAGGGAGAGAGAAAGTGGAATGATGAGAGAGAAAGTGGAATGATGAAAGAGATCTTCCTCCACGTAATAAGCAAATAGTTAATAAGGTGATAGCAAGATGTGTTGTTCAGATTTTCATGAAACATGATTATCTGATTTAGCGAATGTGTGTTGTGCTATTCAGATTTTATTACATGTTAATTTTAAACCAAAATTAACAAACATTTAATTGTTTGATCCTTGGAATATTTGTGAATCATTGATATATTATTTGCAATTTTTTCGGCACACTGTATATTTTTATGGAATTATTATGTTTTGCTCTATATTTAATTATGTAAAAATATATATATGCCCGAATTTAGAGAACCTAAATTATTGGAAAACTATTTCAATTTTGTTTATTGTCATGACACTATTCATGGTTTGAATTCTGATTCACTATACTTGTCTGGTGAATTGTTTTGTTTTCAACAAAATTATTTTGTAAACATGAAGTTTTAGTTTCAATGAATTTGCTGACACTATGGTGTGAGTTGTTCTTGCTTTTTTGTGGAAATTTTTAATTTTTGAAAGTTTCAATTTTTTGGGAAACAATTATTAAAGTTTTATGCATTTACTGTAGCATGAATTTGGGGATCCCGAAATCATGCATAATTGTGGCTTTATTAGTGAATTAATTTCCTATTTCGCTTTAATGAGTGTATTACTATTATATTATTATTGTCTTTGTACAATTACGAGTTGGTTTCATTGTTTTCACACTTACATGGGCTTAGAGTTCCGATATTTTAGATCCCATTTTCAGATTTGGCAATTTTTAGTGTGAATTGGACTCAACTTTTGGTTTCACTTATTATTTTGAAATTATTTTGAAATTTTTCTGATGTTGTGGTGAATAACAATATTTCATGGCTTTATTCGCCTTAGTATGAATATTTATATTTATTTTTGAACCCCACAGATGAGTTAGTATTAACATTTATTACTTATTAATATGTGGGCATTAAGTGTCATTTTTTGAATTTTATATCCACTGCACATGTGTCTGGAATTATTTATGTCACTTATATGAAATAGTTTTACATGGGTAGGTCCCACAATGCATAAACTTTGAAGTTTTGAGGACATTTTGTGATTGTGCATCTTTTGTGGAATACACTTTCAGAATGGTGTATTCTTAGAATCCTGTTGAATTATTGTTTTAACTGATTTCCATCTCCAAAATATTTTGGATTGATAGTTTGAGTTGTTTTGCGTATTACTATTTAGAGATTCTTGAAATCCATTTACACTTTCAATTACAATTTCACATCTGGGTTTTACACTTTTAGTCACAGTTTCACATTTGGATTTTAGTGAAACACTTTGTTTTGTGAAATGAGTGAATTATTATTTTTCATTGGATTGGGCTGTAAATTATTGGACATGTGATTTTGATTTCAATGAAATAAGTGAAAATCGTTTGAACTTTTGCATGGTTTTGTGAAATAAATTCCATGGGTATGTCTCATAATTAATAAAATTTGTCCTTTTTGGGACATTTTAGTGAGTTTTCACATTTCACATTTCACATTTAGTGAAATTGATTTCATATTTCATTTGTCTTAATAAAAGTTGTTGCAATGTTTTTAGGCCTATTGATTGCAGTTTATTGCATCGTGACTTATGACTGACAATGGATTAAACACAATTAATTATATTTTACATTAATTGAGGTTTTTTTTTGGTGAAATTAATTGAGGTTTTTGATCATAGCTTAACTTATAAAAGTTAATATTTACTACATTTGGCGGTGCTATTGGATCATTTTGTTGAATAAAAGGGAGTAAAACTTTTGCATAATTTGGCATTAATTACATGTGGCAAATGGAAGGTAAATGGGTATAACGGATTCTGAACCCATGACTGAAGTTTAATTAGGCACATTTTTATGTCATGTATTACAATGATTTGATTGTATGTATTAATTAAAGTTTCCTTATACATACAATATTGAGATGAATAATTTGAGTATTTTGGTATTATTGCCTATTGTTCAAAACAATAATTTGGATTTGGAAATTAATGTCAAGTAATCTGTAACACCCCGTGTTAATCCGGTTTGTTATTATACTAACACGGTTTGTTAACATACTATCGTATTAAGCCACGCTTAATTAAATATTTGCGGAATATATTTTTCTTTTCAATAATAACGTCATTATCATTACCAAATTGAATTACTTAATTCATTTTCATAAAACATCATCTGTATGTACATTGCAAGACAGCTAAATGAATACCTCATATATAATTATAAAGTGAATATCTAAAGTCACAGATCTACAACACGTAGTCCGAACAATATCCTGATACATTATTCAACTAATGTCTGAAAACACAAAGACAAGTCAATGTGGCATGGACAAACCTCATGCTTACCAAATAAGGCAACATAGCCCAATAGCAGTCTCAACTCAAATATCATAAAAATGACAGAAAACATAAACAGCAGCCAATATCCAGTCATGTCAACATATACAACAATATCTAACTCAACTCTGGCCTCCTGCTACCCGAGGTCTCAACCCCAGGATTACCTGGACCTGAAATAAGCGTCCCCAAACGTGGGTGAGATCTCTAAACAAGAAATCTCAGTAAGACAAGGGGTCCTCAAGGATCTTCCACCCCAAGCTCACTTATATGTGCAATATAAGTTCCAAAAACAGTAATTTCAATATAAGTTCCAAAAGTATGCAGTGCAACAGATATTCATGCCATGTGTGTTATCACTATTCTACTGGCCAGAGAAATGCAGGAATACATCTATTACCCACATAGTAGTACAAGGAACACCGCTTGCACCTCACCCACAGCCTCACCATATTGTATGTACCACATACTCAAGCTTACCGTATAGGTGGACATCACATGCATATCATAAAGGCACACTGCATATAACAGTTAAACAGCATTTCCAAAACATCAAAAGCATCTAACATAGCATGCATATAACCATACCCCCATGGGACATGGTGGAACCACAACATGGCTAAACCGAGGACACGAAAGCTTACCTTGCAAGCAATCAATCCAAGCCAAGAGTCCACACAGCTTAACGTCCACAAACAGTACAATCACAATCTGTTTGGACCAATAATTATATCAACAACATTGCTCATAAGCATAAACATAAAGACTACGTTTTTCCTTTTACGGTTTATGTCTTAAGGCTTCACACAAAGCCACAAGCTTTAACCACTTAGGTTCTGACTTAAACAACTTATTACAGAAGTACCACTTCATCATACTAGGGTCCACAAACCCATACATCAATTCTGTATGAACAGTACCTCACTGTTCATCGAAAATCCAGAATATCCGAATATATATCGGGGGCATATCCGGATATCTATATCCGGATATAAAGACCCAATATCCGGATATCATATTCAGATATTTTGCGACAGAATGCAGTTTCTCCATTTCACGAAGATGTCCTTCTAAGGTTCCATTTTTAATCCATTTCAACGTTAAAGCATGCATCTTTAAACCCTTCTAGGTCAGTTATCATGTTAGTTATTTGTTTAACTTGTTAAACATGGCAAGACACAACCTTTAAGCCACAAAACTCATTAAAACTCAAGAACAACGGTTAGGCAACTCACCCAAAGCTTCAAACTCAAAATGGAAGGCTCTTGGAGCTCACCAACAGCTCCTCAAATTTGCCTCAACAAGGTGCACGAAAATGACACCACAAATGTTGGTTCTTTTTCACCAAAGGTCACCCCTTAGACCTCAAAATGCCAAGACAAAGGCTCCCACAACCCAAACCAACAAGACAGCCCCTACAACACCTCAACTCAGAAGCTCACTCAAGGAAATGGAGCACCCAACACCCTCACAAGACCAACTCTCACACAACAATGGTGTTTTGGTGAAGGTTTCATGGAGAAAGGCGGTTCCTTGGTTCAAAAATGAAGAAGAGAAGGTAAGGAACAATGGAGGCTGACCATCAGTAATATTCTCTCGTAGAAGGCACAGTGAAAAGACCTAGGATCATGTGCCAAGGCTAATTATAGTCGGTTTACGCTTAATCGCACTGTATTAGCGCTAATAGCTACGTGAAACATTTTAATCCCAAACTTTGGAATCTTAACCTACTCATTTTTCTAAGATTTGTCATATTTTTATTTTATTTTTTGGAGAACCTTTCCGGTACGCGCTTTTCCATAAACAGTATAAGTTCTGGCACTAGTTCTCATTATTTTGATTTAAACTTGTTTTACAAGTCCTACATATTATTCTAGTAATTATCATGCACTTATTATAATTTTCCGGAATACTTCACCGATACGCATTTATACCGGGTAGCAGAACCGGTATCTGCGTTTTTCGCCCGAAAAGTGACTTTCAGCATTATTACTCATTTTCTATAATTATTAGAGCTTCATAATAATTATTAGAGTCAATTATGAAATTATTTCCTAATTATCACATTTAATTAATTAATCTCCTTAATTAACGGTGCGGTTTCTTACATGATCCATGTAATTTCATTTAATTAAGGATTAGCCTCAACACCCTTAATTATTTCAATTATATATTAAGAGTCTTCGGTTCACATAAAGGGTATGACATTAGTTGTAATTCATCATGCAAATATAATAAAAATTCTTATAGGATAAAATTTTGAAAATTGTATATAATGCTTTTACGTTGATATTATGGAGATATATAATTTATAAAATTTATTTGCCCAAAGGGTATAAATTTTTTTCTTACTTAAGCATATTTAGTAATAGCTTTAATGTTAAGTGCTGAATTTTTATGGTGAAATTTGTTGGATTGACAATGCAATATGATTTCTAAAAACACATGTTGTGAAGTGTTTCATATTGTTGGAAACACATGTCGTTAAGTGTTTCATGTTGTTGGAAACACATGTCGTTAAGTGTTTCATGTTGTTGGAAACACATGTCGTTAAGTGTTTCATGTTGTTGGAAACACATATTGTTAAGTGTTTCATGTTGTTAGGCATTATTACTGATATATTATTTTGAATTATTATATGTTAGTTACATGCCCAAAGGAGATAAATTTTAGACAATTATATATAATTTTCTATTACTTAAGCATATTTAATAATAGCTTTAATGTTAAGTGCTGAGTTTTTATGGCAAAATTTGTTGGATTGACAATGCAATATGATTTCTAGAAACTCATGTTGTGAAATGTTTCATATTGTTGGAAACACATGTTCTTAAGTGTTTCATGTTGTTGGAAACACATGTTGGTAAGGGTTTCATGTTGTTGGGCATTATTATTGATATATTATCTTGAATTATTATATGTTAATTACCTGCCCAAAGAGGGTTGCTACATATAATAATTTAAGAAATTACATGAAGAAATTATTGAAGAGATTACGTGATTTAAAAGTATTTATCTGCGCAAAGGGGATAAATTATTTTTAAATCACTTGTTGTATTATGGAGAAATATGTATAATTTAAAAATTTTGTCGGCACAAAGGGATGAATTTTTATAATTGTATGTAATTCTCCCTGTTGTTCAAATCTTCATGTGATAGAAAATATTTGTATATTATATTCTCTGCCCAAAGGGGGTTTATGGTATATAAATTATTTTGTTGTTGCCTGAATTTAATGTTATTGCATTGTGTATGTCAATCAATTATTCTTTTTTTATTTTATTTTTTTGCCATCAACAACATGTTATTGTTGAGTTATTTACTATGTCAAATTATAAGAAATTGAGATGTATAATTTATAGAATATTTTATTTATTAAGTTATATGCTTCCGCTTGAACTGTTTATTGCAAAAGCTTTTTGAGAATGCTTATTATTTAATGAAGTTGTTACAACTTACTGTGGAATGCATCATGATTTTGGGCACGATTTGTAAGTTTCTATGAATTACTGTATGTAACTAAAGTGAGATTGATTTATTTGTCATGTAAATTTTGTGTAAATTTGTGGGATGCTTCTGGTTATTTCATGCAATTTCCTTCCCAAAGGGGGTTATTTTGTGTTTTAATTGGAAGCTTGTCTGTAATAAAGCTATTGGAGGTGCATTGGTCTAGGTAATCTGTCTGCCCAAAGGGGACAGATCTCTGAAGCTAGGGTATGCTCATTGATTGATTCATATGAGGCTTTAACCTTGGTTTAAACCTTGGTATGTGTACTCTGCCCAAAGAAAAATGTACTATTTTATTCGCTTCATTGTAATAACTTATCTAATTGAGGTTGAATTTTGCCCTATAGTTTATTTGGATGCTTCGATTTTGCCTTAACAATGAATCTTTGTTTATTCCTTTGAATGAATTTAAATAAATTTGACAAATGCATCTACATGAAAGTAAGTGGGAGTAGATATATATTCTTAGTACTTTATGTAGATGACATTTTTTTTTCAATAAGATGATGATTTACTGAATGAAATAAAAGTTTTTGTGATAAATACGTTGAAGTAACCTCCTTTGTATACATGAGTACTTTAAATTCTTTAGATTCCCTTCATTAGTGGGAGTTGTACTCGAGGTTTTCTTTTAAGTGTTTTAAATTCTTTTGATTTCCTTGATCAATGAGAGTTATATTCAGTTTGATTTTATGGTCATGCAAACTGATGATATTTTTGTGACTTTTGTTTGAATTTTAATAATTGATGATCATCATTATTGTTATTTCTCCTGTCGACTAAGAAATATATGTATGAATAGTATCTTTAAGCATGTTGTGATATTAAAGATGATTGGATCTCACAAATTTTGAGATCTCATGTTGTATTGTGACACGTTGGTTTATTTAAACTAAACAATTTTATGTCGTTTGGAAATTACGGTAATTCAATTTCATGTTGTTTGAAAATTGCGGTAATTCAATTTCATGTTATTAATAAATTGGATTGAATGGAAATTTCATGTTGTTTAGAAATTGCGGTAATGCAATTTCACGTTGTTGAGAAATTGCATTACGGAGTGTAATTTCATGTTGCTTGGAAATTGCACTAATGAAATTTCTTGTTGTTGAGAAATTACATTGTGGACCGATAAGAATTAGTGTGTTAGATTGTTGATCACATCTTGGCACTAATTCTTACTACACTACAAGGCTTTAATTCATGAAGATGTAATACTCATTGTATGTGAGTATGGAAGGTCATATGCTATGATATTTTCGGTATATTGATCGCCATGTTCCTATGATGGGGTTATGCTGGATTGAATTGTGTTGAGATGCTGGTATTGGAATTGAAATATTATTTTTCAAAATCGTGGCTACGTAAAATGATTTTTTAGTTATTAACCCGATAGAGTCGTTTTCAAAATAAAATGATTTTCAAATAATATTAAATTAATTAATATAGCCCAAGTGGGAGAATGTTAGAAATTCTCCTTTATGTGGGCAATATTAATTAATTTATTTTATATTTTAAAATTAATCGGGTTAATGGATATTCCAATTGTATTATTCTGACTAGCCTTTGTGATCATGTTGAGTTGGGCTTTTGGCATCTGTTGGTATTGGGTCTAGTTGGGCAGCAGTGTAGGCTTTTCAGAGTATTTGGCTAGGTCACCTCTTTAGCCTATTTATATTGGGATTAAGTCCCATGAGCCGTTATGCTCCCATCGCAGAAGGCTGCCACTTATGAAATAGGTCATAGAGAGGAAGACTCTAGCCGTGAGATCAAGGTTCTTTGCTCAGTAGATAAGATGGCCCAATTAGGTACACAAATTTCTCTCAGAATGAAATTGATATGTGATGTTTTATCTATCATACATGTATCGATCTTTGTACTAAATTACTATATGAAAATTCTTACATAGGTAGTATCAATCAATTCTTATAAGCTATCCCTAACTGTATACCTACACAATCTTTGGAATCCCTCTCTTTGGGTTATTGATTCGATTCATTCATATACCCTCGCTGGAAGCCTGCTAGGAGTTGCTCCTTATATGTGCTCTTTCATACCGACGATTACTCCCTGCCCTCGTCAGCGCTCGGGATGTTACACCATGATACATTAATCATCTCACCCAATAGCTCAACCTTGTAAGTGATGAACCTTAAGTGATTTTTATATTATATTTATCTGACATACCTCCTTGCACAAGAGCTATTTGAATTTGAAGCATGAATATTGCATAGACTCATTTTTTAAGTCTCTATATTGTGTTGACTTAATTGAATTAAAAAATAGGGACAATAAGGACCGAATTCGTGATCTCATGACCACGTAAGCTCTGATACCATATAAAACAATCATCCCCTAACAAGTCAACCTTATAAGTGATGGATCTCGAACAGTTTTATATTATGACTGTAACAGCAGCGTGGGGGAAGAGAAGTCGACTTATACATTACAAATAACAACAATCATTTTCTCTTTCTTAAAATAACACAATCTTACTTCCTTTAAAATGACACACATTTTTCCCATAATGGGAAAAATTGTTTATCTTTTTTTGTTGTTGGTGAAACTGTGTTTATCCTTTTAAATGACATAATTTATGTTATTTTACTCTCACAAAGAGGCGTTTAAAAGTTGTCCTTTAAATAATTTCTTGTGCATGTATTTATTGGAAAAAATGTGTGATTTTTAAAATGACACAATCTTACGTCCTTTAAAATGTCACACATTTTTTCCAATAACAATACATGCACAAGAAATTATTTACGGGACAACTTTTAAAAGTGTTAATCAAGTTAAGAGCGTGTGAGAGTGAAAACAATTCTTGATAGGTCTTTCCTTCTTTGAGACTAAATATTGTAAACTAAAAATACACACCTCGGTTTTGGGTAAAGCATTCAGAGACAAATCAAAACTTGAGTCTTTCAATTTTACCATTTGAGTTGGTCTTAGCCGTATAGATCCATTTACAGCCTGTAGATTAGCTACGTTTTTCTCATTTAAATTTTATAAAATTTAATATCTAGTTAATATTTTATTGCACAATATTATTTTAATGTTAAATATTTTTTAAATGTTGATTAAATGTTGATCACAAAATTATATATCTATGAACGTTTGATTTATTTAAAATTTAGCGTACGTGCTCATTAAGATAACATCACATGATTCAATAATAGATTTATTAAATTTACATTTGACAAATTACACATTATAAATGCATGAAATTACTACGTGAATCTTCACATATATAAGTCATAAATAAACGTTAAACTCCGCCCCTTGGTTAAATTATAATAACTTTGACTAGCGACTTCAAGTGTTATTCCCAAACCAGGACGTGTCCTTTACGTTACTATCGCAGTCAAACTCCATGTTAAGCCATGTGTCAGACCCTTAAACATAATTAGGAGAATTATTAAAGAAACAATTCTACGCACGCAGCGAAATATTTATTATGCTAACACTGATTTGGTGCTCATAACATTAATTTTTTCTTTTCTTTTTTATCCCTGTATTTTTTTCTTTTCTAATTTTATTGATTTAACTTTCCCTCCCTACTAACACTCTCGCCCGTGTATTTTGTTGATTTAACTTAGGATTTTATAAGAGTTATGTTGTAGGAAGAGTGATTGTGTTATGTTATAGAGATTCGTTTTAAGTGCCAGAATTTTAATTTTTTTTTGTTGCGGGCCCCACAAGATGTTGTATGTCTAAGAAAATCCATAAGGTCATGTTAAATGAGAGATGATAAACCCTTTAACTTACTATTTATGATTAAATATATTGAAATCTTCTTTCACCCTTTTTTTTTTCATGTTACCAATCTTGTCTTGTAATAATATTCCTAATTAAGTAAGAAATTAGGCAACTCACTTATTACAGGACAATATTGGAGGAAAAAAAAAAACCTGAATCTTGAATTAATAGTTCAAGTAGATAGGAAGGATTAAGAGGCAGTCAAATAAATGATTAAAAAAAAATTTATTAAGAGGAGATTATATTTATAATTTTTTCTAACAATCTCTTAAAAATTGCTTTTGTTATAGTTAGATCAAAATTAAATTAATGGTTTCACAATAATATTAAATAAAAATCGTTGATTTGATTTTGATTTAACATAAATCCTAAGTCCTAACAAAATAATTATATGAGATTATAAGGAATTTTTTTTTTTAAATGTAACCTACCTCTTTTATTAATATATAAATTTTACAAATTGTGTGTGCAAAACGGAGTGACACTCATTGTCTTTGCACGCATCTTTTCTTCCAATTGTAATGTTGACCCTCAAGTAGTGAAGTAGATCCTACTCACAAGTTACAACAATCATTAATAAAAGTAATAACATTAAAACACACAAATTCGACTGAAGTTCTTTGGTTAATGATCACATGCTCTTGACTTTTGATTTACAAGCTGTCACATAATTTCTTGTGCACAGATGGTTATTTCTGAAGTGTGTATAAGTTCATCCCTCTTCCCCCACCCCACAGAGTAAGAAACATAGAGGTTTTTCAAAAAGGAAAATGGAGAAGAAAAGCATAGATAGAAGGGTGCATTGTCTAGTCTTAGCATATCCAGCTCAAGGCCACATTAATCCCATGCTTCAATTCTCAAAGCTTTTGCAACATGAAGGGGTGAGAGTAACACTTGTCACCGCCCGTTCCTTCTGCAAGAACATGCGGAACATACCTTCTTCAATTGCACTTGAAACCATTTCTGATGGTTTTGACAATGGTGGGGTTGGAGAAGCAGGGAGCTACAAGGCCTATTTGGAACGTTTTAGGCAAGTAGGGGCAGAGACTCTTGCTGAACTTCTAGAGAAACTTGATAGATCAAGTGATCATGTTGATTGTATTATTTACAATTCATTCTTTCCTTGGGCTCTAGAAGTTGCAAGGAGATTTGGGATAGTTGGAGCTGCATTCCTCACTCAAAATATGTCTGTCAATAGTATATACTACCATGTTCACCTTGGAATGCTTCAAGTTCCCCTCACAGAACACGAGATCACCCTTCCTGCATTGCCCAAACTTCAACTTGGGGACATGCCTACATTCTTCTTTACAGGTGTAGATAATCCAGTCTTGCTAGATTTGTTAGCTGGTCAATTCTCCACTATCGACAAAGCTGATTGGATCCTTTGCAATTCATTCTACGAGATGGAAAAAGAGGTTAGCAGCTCAATTATTCTAATACTTTTAGATTAGAGTAAATACCCTTTTTGGTCCTCGGCAAATTTCACGATACCCGTTTTAGTCCCTGGCAAATAAAAAGGGTATTCGTGGTCCCTAAGAAATTCAAAATGGATCTATTTAGTTGAAATCGTGGTCCCGCACAAATTCAAAAAAGAACTACATTAGTCCCTTAAAAGGACTAAATTGGGTTCATTTGAATTTCTTAGGGACCACGAATAGCCTTTTTATTTACTAGGACTAAAGCGGTCATTTTAAAATTTGCCTAGGACCGAAAATGATATTTACTCTTTATACTAACACACACACTTAATTCCATTTGATCTTATGTTCTTCTTTATTCCCCCAATAAGTATTTTTTGACGTGTAATGGTTGGTTACTACAAATTACTCGTAGGTAGCCGATTGGACGATGAAGATTTGGTCCAAATTTAGGACCATAGGACCATCCATACCATCTATGTTTTTAGACAAGCGACTTAAAGATGACCAAGATTATGGTGTTGCACAATTCAAGAGTGAAGAATGCTTGAAATGGTTAGATGACAAGTCAAAAGGATCTGTTGTTTATGTTTCTTTCGGGTCTATGGCAGTACTTGATGAGGAACAAATGGAGGAATTAGCTTGTGGTTTGAGAGATAGTGGAAATTATTTCTTGTGGGTGGTGAGAGCCTCTGAAGAGACTAAACTCCCCAAAGATTTTGAAAAGAAGTCAGAGAAGGGCTTTGTAGTTACATGGTGCTCACAACTAAAAGTTCTAGACCATGAGGCTGTGGGGTGTTTTGTAACACATTGTGGTTGGAACTCTACATTAGAAGCTTTGAGCTTAGGAGTTCCAATGGTTGCAATACCACATTGGTCAGATCAGAGTACCAATGCTAAGCAAATCGTGGATGTCTGGAAAACTGGAGTCAGAGCTGCGTTTGATGAGAAAAAGATTGTGAGAGGAGAAGAATTGAAGCATTGTATAAGGGAAATAATGGAGAGTGAGAGAGGTAAAGAGGTGAAAAGCAATGCTATGCAATGGAAGACTTTGGTTGCAGGAGTTTTTGGTAAGGATGGAAGTTCTCAAAATAACTTTGCAGAATTTGTGAATAGCTTGTTCAATTTACTACCTACATGCAATGAACCACAAATTATTTCTTGATAAACCAAGAAGTTCTTATTTCCTATTGACTGATTGTTGGAGTTCACTGTGGTGGTCCATTGCAGTGATGCATGTTACATTATTGGAACATTGTAAAATGACACGTCGTGGGTCATAATTTACCAGCTTTCCTTTGCATTTCTGATTGTACTTAGCTTTATTTCTTGCTTGTTGTCTTTCTTTATTGTTTTATGTTGTATTTTATTTCCCAGTCTATGCTTGATCCAGCTAATGTATCACATTTGTCAGTCGCTTTCTCTATAAAAGTTTAGCTTTTCATTGAAGGTTCATTTAACAGTTGTAATGAATTTATGGTTATCTAGTGTTTAATTGATTGTTTCAAAAACTTGTTCTTCATAATTTATTTTTAGAATATAAAAATAAGAACACATTTTAGATGTTTGGGATTTTGGAAAAAGTGTGTCATTTTAAATGACACAAACAGAAATCAGATAAAATTGTAATCCAAAAAAAAAAAAAAATCAGATAAAATTTAATTTACACAAAACCAAACTCTCAAATTGACCAATCCAATGATTGATCATAGATTAGTAATCAAATGACAAACAGAATCCAATGATTGATCACTTTTACTGCAAGAAAAATAATGATTTAAGTGAGTAAGTCATCCCTTTAGCACATTTTCTTATTTTTTACCTTGTTGGGCTGAATTGGTATTATTTGGCCCAATATCCTATACTTGTAACCATTCTTCGGCCCAAATGTTAGAAAGATAAGTCCGTTAAAATAAACATAATTCATTGCTAACAATATCAATCATATATATATATATAGGGAAAAATGTGTATCATTTTAAAAGATGTAAAATTATGTCATTTTAAGTGAGGGAAAGAAATAGATAAGGGATGAGAGAGAATGAACAAAAAAAGATAAAGGTGTGGGTCTCACCTCTTTGTGAGAGTGAAAGTATATAAGTTGTGTCATTTAAAAGGACAAACACTTTTTCCATATATATATATATATATGTGTGTGTGTGTGAGTTTAACTTTTCTGCTTTTACTATAGAATTATTTTGTCTGACACACTCAGTTAAAAGTGAGTGAGTCCATTTGTAAAGAAAAGAGAGAGAAATTTTTTTGATGGAGCCCACTAACTTTTATGTAGGGTGTTCATCAACCGATCCAAAATGCGGTGACCGAACCGAAAAAACAATAACCGAACAACCAAAAATTGAAAAAAAATCCGCATATTTTAATTGGATTGGATTGATTTTCGGTTTGGTAGGTGAAAACTGATCCAATCTAAACTAATCCAATATATTATGAATTTATTACTTTTGAAAAATGATGACTTGAAATCTTATTTTTGTAGACTTGGAATATTGGGTGTTATTGATAGCAAACTCTCTTGTTTTAGTTTTTTATTGTCTATTAATTTATTTTAACTCTTCATGAGTTTTAAGACTTGTCTTAATTTGAAGACTTGAATTTTCTAGTAATTTATAACTTTGAATGACTTTATTTTGATATAACTAATTATTTATATGGTTAAAATTTTAGACTTTTTGAAGTATATGTATATGAATGTCATGGAAAAGGATTTATAATGATGTAAGGTGTGGCACGTAGCCACTTGATTATGAATCCATGAATGATTCTAGGTCCACTATGGTTAGACTGTTGGATATATGTCTAGACCGGTTTTCTGGTTTTCGGTATCATGAATAAATGAGGGATATTATCCCTGTATCGTCCATATTACAGCCGAAATGTTGTCCGCAAGATTTTTTTCGGGACAGTACATGATTTCATATTCATTTAGTCATTGACCATTAATTATGGTTTACAAAGCTTCAAGTATTAATATTGTGTAAGTATGAGACTATACCGTTGAAATAATATGGAAAATACAATATGCAATGCAATATGTAAGGAACATAAAGGAAAAGTTAAGTCACACAATTACAAAGAGAAATTAATAATGACACTTTTATATGAAAATCTTTCACTTAAGAATTTAATTTTTCCGCGCTAAATACCATAATGCATATAAACAAACTGTTTGCAAATGGGGCGTTATAGCCATCACCACCACCTCATCGTAATCGTTGCCACCCTGCCACAACCTATACCATTGCTTCCACAACAATCAAATTTGCTCCCATAATTTGTTTTCACATGTTATTTGTATTAACTTTATAGATGAAAAGTGATTTTTAATTTAACATCCAAATAATATATTTTGTTAAATGTGCTTTTGATGTACTACATCTTTCTAAAATAAGCAAAGGCATACAAAGTTCTTTTTTAAAAAGGTTATCCAAACAGAACTTTAGTTTTATAGACTCATTTACAGTGTATATGGCTAGCTCCAATACGCTTTTCTCATTTAAATTTTATAAAATTTAAAATATAGTTAATAATTTATTGCACAATTTTATTTTAATGTTAAATGTTTTTTAAAATATAATTAAATGTTGATCATAATATTATATGTATATGAATGTTTGATTTATTCAAAATTCAGCGTCCGTGCTCATTAAGATAACATCACATGATTCAATAATATATTTATTAAATTTATATTTTACAAATTACACATTATAAATGAATGAAATTACTAAGTGAATCTTCATATATATAATTCATAAATAAAAAATAAAGTCCGCCCCTCGTTAAATTAGAATAAATTAGACTAGAGACTTAAGTGTTATTCCCAAATCAAGATTAAAGGTTAACAATTTTTAACATGACTCGCAGACATGACACTAAAAATTTCCAAAATATGATTAGAAAAAATTCGTGTGTGTCACGTGTCAATCCACGAATTCGAAATCGACCCACATCAATTTTTTTACACATTATTCATGTCTTATCGTATCATAAACATATTATTCGTGTTTTATCATCTCATATCGAGTCACATAATAAGTAATATAATTTGTGGTTAACAAATTATTCATTTTGTGTTAACCCGCAAAATAAATGATACAGAATAAATTTGTGAGTTCGTATTATGTTATGTCAACCTGTAAAGAATTCATTTCGTGTCTTGCGTTGAATATATTCTTATTCATGTCGAAATCGGTTGTGTCGTGTGTCAGGTTGTGCGAACCGAAATGCAGGACATATCCTTTACGTTACTATGGCGGTCAAACTCCATGTGAAGCAATGTGTCAGACCCTTAAACATGATTAGGAGAATTATTAAAGCAGTAATCCTACCAACACTCTCGCCGTGAATTCTGTTGATTTAACTTACTATTATATTATATATTGAAATCTTCTTTCACCTTATTTTTATATTACCAACCTTGTCGTTTAATAATATTCCTAATTAAGTAACAATTTAGGCAATTCTCTTAAATTATTATTTATCTTTCTTATTTGACAATAAATCTATTGTATATTTCAATATTTTATTACAGGACAATATTGAAGGGGAAAAAAAATCTGAATCATGAAATAATAGCTCAAGTAGATAGGAAGGATTAAGAGGCGTTCAGATAAAAGATTAAAATAAATTGTTCTTTCATTAAGAGGAGTTTGTATTTACAATTTGTTTTTCTAATGATCTCCTATATACAATTATTTTTTGGTTATAGTTAAGATTATAAGTGATTATAAGGAAAATTGTGTAATGAAAATAGTATTTAAATTATATTATTGACAAACAAAGCCGCGTAGTCTGTGTAACTCGAACAAATCTTCGGCATCGGATATACTGGATTTTTTATGTATCTTTCATTCATAATATCACATATATTTTACTTTTGTTAAATTACTAATAAATAATTTATTTTAATACTAGGTGAGAGAATGATTGAAATGAGTAGTGATAAAATTATTTCTTTACGTGGACTGAGTAGTGGGAGAGGACCTCGGTTTGAATCTCACCAACACCATATGGGGAGGGGCATAACTGCATAAGTACCGTAATCCTTGGACTCGCACCCGAACTCTGGATTAGTCTTATAGGCGGCTCAAAGAGTCAAGTCCGTGGGAATACGAGGATTCTGATTCGCCTGAAAGAGGTGATTAAGATCAGTTTCAAAAAAAAATTATTTCTTCATGATTGAAAGATCTTTAATCTTGAGTTCGAATCCAGAAAATAGCCTATTTACAATTATGCAAGGGTAAGGTAAGAGAAAATCATTGATAAAAATAAGGAAAAAAATGTTTGTTCTTTTAAATGACATAACTTATATTCTTTCACTCTCACAAAGACACAAAGAGGTGGCACCGACAATTTACATTTTTTGTCCAATGTGTTCTCCTTTATCTATATTATATCTTCCTCTTATATCTTTTAAAATGATAGACACTCCTCAAAAAATAAGAAATGTTATATTGTAAGCAAAATTCAGCACCGAAGAAATCATCTTCGGGAAACACAATGTCTGTGCACGCATCTTTTCTTCCAACTGTAATATTGACCCTCAAGAAGTGAAGTGGATCCTACTCACAAGTTACAACAAACATTAATAAAAGTAATAACCTTAAAAGACACACAAAATCAACTGAAATTTCTCGTTCACAGATGGTTATATCTGAAGTGTATATAAGTTCATCCCTCTTCCCCCACCCCAGAGTAAGAAACATAGAGGTTTTTCAAAAAAAACAAAATGGAGAAGAAAAGCATAGCTAGAAGAGTGCATTGCCTAGCCTTAGCATATCCAGCTCAAGGCCACATTAATCCCATGCTTCAGTTCTCAAAGCTTTTACAACATGAAGGGGTAAGAGTAACACTGGTCACCACGCGTTCCTACTGCAAGAACATGCATAACGTACCTGCTTCCATTGCACTTGAAACCATTTCTGATGGTTTTGACAGTGGTGGGGTTGGAGAAGCAGGGAGCTACAAGGCCTATTTGGAACGTTTTAAGCAAGTAGGGGCAGAGACTCTTGCTGAACTTGTAGAGAAACTTGATAGATCAAGTGATCATGTTGATTGCGTTATTTATGATTCATTCTTGCCTTGGACTCTAGAGGTTGCCAAGAGATTTGGGATAGTTGGAGCTGCTTTCCTCACTCAAAATATGTGTGTCAATAGTATATACTATCATGTTCATCTAGGAAAGCTTCAAGTTCCCCTCATAGAAAATGAGATTACCCTTCCTGCTTTGCCCAAACTTCAACTTGGGGACTTGCCTTCTTATTTCTACTATACACATGTACATAATCTAGTTTTTCTTCATTTGTTAGTGGGTCAGTTCTCCAATATCGATAAAGCTGATTGGATCCTCTGCAATTCATTCTACGATATAGAAAAAGAGGTTAGCAGCTCAAATCTTTTAACACCGAGACTCACACACACACCCACATAACTCCATTATTTGATCGTATGTTTTTTTTTTCCACAATAAAATATTTTTTTGAACGTAACGGTTGGTGGCTACAATTGTTTGTAGGTAGCTGATTGGACGATGAAGGTTTGGTCCAAATTTAGGACCATAGGACCATCCATACCATCTATGTTTTTAGACAAGAGAATTAAAGATGATGAAGATTATGGTGTTGCACAGTTCAAGAGTAAAGAATGCATGAAATGGTTAGATGACAAGCCAAAAGGGTCTGTTGTTTATGTTTCTTTCGGTTCTATTGTAGTACTCGATGAGGAACAAATGGAGGAATTAGCTTGTGGATTGAGATATAGTGGAAGTTATTTCTTGTGGGTGGTGAGAGCCTCTGAAGAGACTAAACTCCCCAAAGGTTTTGAAAAGAAGTCAGAGAAGGGCTTGGTAGTGACATGGTGCTCACAACTAAAAGTTCTAGACCATGAGGCTGTTGGGTGTTTTGTAACACATTGTGGTTGGAACTCTACACTGGAAGCTTTGAGCTTAGGAGTTCCAATGGTTACAATGCCACAATGGTCAGACCAGAGCACCAATGCAAAGCAAATTGTGGATGTCTGGAAAACTGGAATCAGAGCTGTGTTGGATGAGAAAAAGATTGTGAGAGGAGAAGAATTGAAGCATTGCATAAGGGAAATAATGGAGAGTGAGAGAGGCAAAGAGGTGAAAAGCAATGCCATGCAATGGAAGACTTTGGTTGCAGGAGGTTTTGGTAAGGATGGAAGTTCTCATAAAAACATTTCAGAATTTGTGAATAGCTTGTTCAATTTACTATCAACATGCAATTAACCATAAATTATTTCTTAATAAAACAAGATTAACCAAGAAGTTATTATTTATTGTTGACTGATTATTGGGATTCATTGTGGTGCTCCATTGCAATGGGGCATGGTACGTTATTGGTGTTGGCATTATTTGTAAATATTTTAGATTATGATTGTGATTAGAAAATCATTAATTGATTTTATTTTAATTAGAAAATCAGGTAGTGATTTTAGGTCAATAATTACTTGATTTAGACCAATTTCTTTGGGCTGCAGATTGTGACCTGCTCTCTATTTATACATTGTATATTTATACCAGGAATAATAGTGAAACAAAGATTTCTTTTTCAACCTTCATATTCTTATTTTCTATATGGTATCACGAGCAGGAATTTGAACTTGCCTATGTCGCTAGCGTATAAATTTTGTTTACCCTGCCATTCTCCCAACCATTAGTTTCGACGATGGCAGATTCTTCTGTTGTAGGAGAAACCTCAACTCCAACTGATATTCAGAAATATATATAACCAAGTCATTCAAGAAGACAGGGTCTATATATTTTTGGATGGTACTGGTGCTATGGTTTCTCAAGGACGTATACAAGGTGGGTCTAACCCTTCATTACAGATGACTAAGCAAGATGGATGATGCTCCAATACTGGCTCTCGAATTAAACAATCATCAGGGACCTGCTCATATTAGGGAAGCACACGACACCTTTAAGACACAAATTTTAAACTCTATGGCTACAAAGCATGAAAGGCTGGGGTGTTAGTAGTGGTAGTGAACAAGGCAAGGCAACATTGACTATGTTGAGATCAAGATTCATCAGAGAAAAAGGAGAAAGAAAAGCAACACAAAATTAACCTCTCATTGTATACAAAAGTAACTAAGTGATAATTACATTGTAACTGACTTATATGTACAAAATGGTTCAACTAAAGTTTGTTACAAGAAGTGGGCCTTGGGCCTTTAGTTACTGGGCTTTCATCCCCCCTCAAGCGTAGTGGGCTGAAAACACAGGACACGCAGCTTGGATTGGAAGTCAGCAAATTTGGCATGGGAGACTGCTTTTGTAAAGCCATCAGCTATTTGGTCAACAGCTGGAATGTGATGAACAGTGATAATCTTGGCGAGGACCTGCTCACGGACGAAGTGAAGATCCAACTCAAAGTGCTTTGTCCGTGAGTGGAAAATCGGATTAGCAGTGAGCATGACAGCAGACTGGTTGTCACAATAAACAGTTGGTGATCGAGGAAGAAGTATACGGAGCTCAGAAAGCAAAGATCGGAGCCATGTGAGTTCAGCAACTGTAGCGGCAAGACAACGGTACTCTGCCTCCGTGCTGGAACGACTGACAACATGCTGCTTTTTGGAAGACCAGGTGATGAGATTAGCACCAAAGAAAACACAAAAACCACTGGTGGAGCGACGATCATCTAAGTCAGATCCCCAGTCAGAATCACAGTAAGCAGAGAGATGAAAATGGGTGGAAGGATTGATGGTTAAACCATGATGAACCGTGCCACTAAGATAGCGAAGGATACGTTTCACTGCTTTCCAATGAGTATCAAGGGGTGTTTGCATATACTGACAAGCTTTGTTGACTGAGTAAGCAATATCAGGGCGAGTGATGGTTGCATATTGAAGAGCACCAACCACCGATCTATAGAGTGAAGGATCAGCAAACGGAGAACCAGCAGAAGAGGACAACTTGACACTAGAGAGCATTGGTGTAGGCATAGGGTTACATTTGTGCATGTTCGCCTTGATGAGGAGATCAGTGATGTACTTTGACTGATGAAGATGTAAACCACCACTGGGTGTTGGCAGAGTCTCAATGCCCAAAAAGTAATGAAGAGGACCAAGATCCTTGAGAGCAAAAGCTTTGTGAAGTGACTGAATCAGTGTGCTGATAGCTGAAGAGGAAGAGCTAGTCACAAGAATATCATCCACATAGACAAGAACAAAGGTTGTATGAGTTGATGAGAAAGACACAAATAAGGAGCTATCACACTTGGTGTTGGTGAAGCCTAGTTGATGCAAAGTGGAACTCAGCTTGTCAAACCAGGCACGAGGAGCCTATTTAAGCCCATAGAGAGCTTTGGTGAGCTTGCATACAAGAGATTTATCAGAAGCCAAGAACCCAGGAGGTTGTTGCATATAGACATCTTCATGAAGTTCTCCATTGAGGAAGCCATTGTTGACATCCAGTTGATGAATCAGCCAGTTTCTGGATAAGGCTATAGTGAGTATTATGCGAATGGTAACAGGTTTGACTACAGGACTAAATGTTTCCTGATAGTCAAAGCCTTCTTGTTGATGAAAACCCTTTGCTACTAACCTTGCCTTGTATTTGAGAATAGAGCCATCCGGATTGTATTTAGTGCGAAAAACCCACTTACATCCAATAGGTTTCCGATCTGATGGAAGAGAAACTAACTTCCATGTGTTATTTTTCTGCAGGGCAGTGTACTCTTCTTGCATAGCTTGAAGCCGATTCGGCTGAGAAAGAGCCTGTGCAACAGAAGTGGGCTCAAGAGTAGCAGTGTAGACCTTGGGCTTGTATATGCCAGCTTTGCTACGGGTGATCATGGAATGATGATTGAGAGGTGAGACTGATAATGGTGGTAAGCAACAGAGAGTACCATCAGTAGATGTAGGAGGAGATACTTGTAAAGAAGCTTGTGCTGCTGGTGAATGAGGTGCAGACCTGCAGGAAATGTTAGGGGAAAAAGAAGCAGAACAAGTAGAGTTAACAGTATTAATAAGAGAACCAGAAATATGTGAGTCACACTGATTGGAAGAGGTAGAAATAATAGGAATGACAGGTATAGTAGGGACAGAAGAGGAAGAGGTTGAGGAACTAGGTATAGAAAGAATGGTGGTTGAAGGAAAAAGAAGTTCATCAAAGATAACATGTCTAGCAATGATAATTCGACCAGAGGGTGTAAGGCATTTATAGCCCTTGTGTGTAGTAGTGTACCCTAAGAAAATGCATTTTTCAGACCTAAACTCAATCTTATGTTTGTTGTATGGACGCAAATATGGGTAGCAAGCACAGCCAAAGGGTTTAAGGAAATGGTAATCTGGAGTGTGTTTGAAAAGGATTTCAAGTGGAGATTTATTTCGAAGAGTTAAAGTTGGGAGTCTGTTAATGACATAGGTAGCTGTGAGGAAGGCATGTTCCCAGTATTTAGTAGGAAGATGAGAGGCTGCTAGGAGAGCTAGACCAGTCTCAACAATGTGCCTGTGCTTGCGTTCAGGTTTGCCATTCTGCTGATGTGTATAGGGACAGGTAAGTCTATGGAGAATACCATCTTGTTGGAGAAAAGGGGTAAGTTTGAGATACTCTTTGGCATTATCAGTTTGGAGGGCTTTAATTTTGGAATTTAGTTGTAGTTCAGCCATGGTTTTGAAAGCTGTGAAAATAGTTGAAACTTGAGATTTAGTAATCATAGGATAAAGCCATGTATAGTTAGAAAAGGCATCAACAAAAATAATATAATACCTAGCTCCAGTAGGACTGTCAACAGGAGCAGGCCCCCACACATCAGTAAAAACAAGTTCAAGAGGAGAGTGATAAGTTGTAGTGGAAAGGGAAAGAGGAAGTTGATGCATCTTAGCCATACAACAAGCACAACACAATTGAGTATTGATTTTATTAGTAAAAGGAATATGACACAATTGAAGAACAGTTTTGACAGTTTGTAAAGAAGCATGAGCTAGTCTAGCATGCCAAGTATCTAATACAGTATTACAAGTAGTCAAAGAGTCCTCTTTAGAGCTGACAGAAGGTGAAGCTGTATTATTGGAAGTGACTCCAGCTGTGAGAGCTGAGCAATTGGTTGATGTGGGTATAGGGATTTCTTCAAAAACATAGAGTCCATTTTTAAGTCTCCCTTGGAGAAGAATCTCCTTGGTAGCCTGGTATTTCACAAATAAAGCATCAGCATGAAATTCAAACAGAACATTATGCTCTTTTGCAAATTGTGACACACTAAGTAAATTTTTGGAAAGAGCAGGTACATGCAACAGATTGGATAAAGTGAAGGGTTGAGGTGTGAAAGGTGAGTACAAAACAGTGTGACCAATATTTTTGATTTGCAAATTAGAACCATTACCTACTTGAACTGATTCCTTACCATGATATGGTGTTTTGCTGAGAAGTTTGTGCTATCTGGTGTAAAATGATTAGTAGCACCAGAATCAGGATACCAAGTGTGATCCATCACTGAGAAGAATTCACTGTCATCATCTGGTTTTGAAGAAGAAGTTTCAGCAACATGAACTTGTGGTGCACCAACAGCAGCATGATTATAGGGAGTGGGGAAATTCTGGTTAAAACGATTGTGACATTCCCAGCCTATATGACCATATTTACCATAAACTTGGCATTGAGGTGGTCTAGTGTCAGAAAATCTATTTCCTCTGCCTGGAAATCTGCCTCCTCGGTTGAAGTTTCTGCCTCTATAAAAGGTATTGTGATTTCCTCTATTATAATTGTTGTAACCACCTCTATTTGAGTTATTGTATCCTCCTCTATTGTTGAAATGTCCTCTGTTGTTGTAGCTTCCTCTATTATTGTATCCTCCTCTGGTGAAATGCAGTTGTGTCATGTTGGCTTCAAGAGTACCTATTTCAGCCTTTTTATGTTTTTCCAACCTTTGTTCCTAAGCCATAAGCAAGGCTTCAATTTCTCCAACTGTATATGGATCTGTTCTGGACATGACAGATGTAACAAATGGGTCAAATTCCTCACCAAGACCATCCAAAATTGCATCAATGTGTTGTTCTACACTGACAGGAGCACCAGTTGCACTCAAGGAATCTACAATTTTCTTTATTTGAAGAAGGTATTTAGATACAGAACCTTCTTTCTTGATGCTACTCATCTGAATCTTCAATTGTTTCACTTTTGCCCTAGTTTGAGAAGAGAAAAATTCAACAAGTTTATGCCAAACCTGATAGGAATTCTCACAGCCAACCATACGCATATAGATTACTTCAGACATTGATCCAAGCAACCAAGAGAGAAGAAGTTGATCCTGCTCTTCCCAAAGTGCCGCTTCGTTGTTATCAGTTTCTGGAAATGATGGTGCATCTTGAGTGATGAATTTCATGAGATTGTAACCTTTGATGGTGGCCATAGCTTGCTGCTTCCATGGCAGAAAGTTATCTTCATTCAATTTGAACGAAACAGGACTAGAAAAAGTATGAACTGAACTCGTGATTACTGCTGCGGTAGAACTCGAACCTTTCTGTGTTCGATCTTCGTTTTCCATCGCTGAAGTTGAGGTCTCCATGGATCGAATCAAGCTCTTGATACCATGTTGAGATCAAGATTCATCAGAGAAAAAGGAGAAAGAAAAGCAACACAAAATTAACCTCTCATTGTATACAAAAGTAACTAAGTGATAATTACATTGTAACTGACTTATATGTACAAAATGGTTCAACTAAAGTTTGTTACAAGAAGTGGGCCTTGGGCCTTTAGTTACTGGGCTTTCAGACTACAACTGCTTCTAGGGAACCCGTCCTCTCCTTGGATGAGGTACCCCCACACATTAGAGTGAATTAATGAAAAAGGTACATCATTTCGATTAAAACTAATTGGGAAAGATTCCCGATGGCTTTTAGACAAAATACAAGTTTCACAACTAAATTCAAACTCTTTTAAATCAACAATTAAATTTGGAAACAATTTTTTTCAAATAGCCAAATGATGGATGTTCTAAACGTCTATGTCAAAGCCAGATTTCCTTCTCTCTATTACTAGAAGTGCCCTGAACATCATGAACTCTTCCTATGATGAAAGTCTAACAATGAAGAGGGGAAGAGCAACTAGCGATGAAGGAGAACAACCACGAACACGAAGGAGAATAACAAAGAGGGAAAATGATTCAGGCGAAGAACGACCACCAACGAAAGAGAAAAATGCTTTCTAATCGTCGTAGACAGAAATAACGTTGACAACATAGGAGAAGAATGTTCTCTGCTCAACGAAGAGGGAATCAGATAGTTGTTGTTGAAGACGTTTGATTTTAGAAAACAAAATAATATTTTTTTTTTAACTTTGAGACCAAACCAACGTAGTTTTACTTAGCCAGAGATAATGATATATAAAGTGGCTATAGAATTTTTTTTTTCATATATATATATATATATATATATATATATATATATATCATGTACGTACATAGCAAAAGTAGAGCAACCATTCCAAATAAGAACTTAGAATGTAGTCTATATTCATAATTTTTTAGTCACATGGGGCTTGAAATGTACATAATATACTAGTTCCTTCGACTTATCTTAAGAAACTTCATAATATTTAATTATTTATTAATAGAATGAGATAGTAAGAATCGAACTAATGATAACTTAGTCACATAGGCTTTGATATCAAGTAAAAAAAGTTCAACCCAAAAGTTAAGATGTTGTGTGTAACATCCCGGACGCTGTCGAGGGCGGGGAGTGATCGCCGATGCGAAAGGGCATGGACAAGGAGCGGCTCTTGATAGGCTTCCAGCGGGGGTTACATCAAGGAATCGAATCAACACCCGAAAGAGAGAAATTCCAAAGACTGTGCAGATATGAGACTGCACAGTTTGCGATAGCTTATAAGAATTAATTGATATTACCTATACTAACAATATGCATCTGCTTTTCGGTAGCCCAATACTAGACGAAAGAACTTCATAGTTAAGCGTGCTTGACTTGGAGCAATTTTGGGATGAATGACCTCCCGGGAAGTTTTTCTAGGAAGTGTGCTAGTGAGGATAAAGCATGCTGAAAATAACATATACTTGATTAACATGATTACTTGAACTACCAAGTTTCTCGGGAAGCTCAGCAAGTGTCTCTGGCCTTATACTTGGCCCAAGCGACCAAAATAGGCATTGTAACTCCGTGCTTCTTCAACTCCACCAGTATGAAAACCATCAGGGATGGTTTCAAGTGCAATTGAAGAAGGTATGTTCCGCATGTTCTTGCAGAAGGAAAGGGCGGTGAGCAGTGTTACTCTTAGCCCTTCATGTTGCAAAAGCTTTGAGAACTGAAGCCTGGGATTAACGTGCCCTTGAGCTGGAGATGCCAAGACCATGCGATGCACGATTCTGGTTATGCTTTTTTTGGTAAACCTCTCATTTTCTTGCTGTGTGGATAGAGGTGGCAATATGGATTGAGCCCGACGGATCCACCCGCCAAAACGGGGCGGGTTGGGTTGAGGTTTTCAACCCACCAACCAACTCAACCCACCCCCTAGAAATGGGTCAAATCGGGTTCAACCCGCCGCGGGGCGGGTTGGGTTGAGGTTTTCAACCCACCAACCCATCTCAATCTGCCCCGCCTAGAAGTGGGTCAAAACGGGTTCAACCCGCCGCCGGGCGGTTGACCCACCGAGTTATTAATTTTTTTTTACAATAAGTAGTCTTTCATTAGTCCTTAAATTTTTGTTATATTCAAAAAAAAAATTATCTTAATACTTCCTAGAAAAAATAAAGAATAACAATTTTATTTATGACAAATGTTATCTATATATATGTTCCTAAAAAATGTTTGACAATTATTAATATATATTTAAGATTGAGACTAAAAAAATATAGAGAAGTGTGAAATAAAATAAAATAATATTAGAAAAATTCATAAAATATAATTTATTTTTGAATTTTAATTAATTTTTTTAATTGACGGGTTGGTGGGTTGACCCACCAACCCACCATAAAACGGGGTGGGTTCATTTTTCAACCCATATTTTTTGGCGGGTCAACCCAAATTGCCACCCCTATGTGTGGGGTGGGGGAAGAGGGGTCAACTTACACTCCACCGGTGAATGCACGCACAGATACACGGACATGCCATTTTTTAAAAAAAATTGCGTGTCGGATACGCTACTACACATGGTCAAGATTTTGGGACACGTGGTCAACTCTTCGACATGTTTTTCGATACACAGTCAACTTTTTCCGACACGTGGTCAACGCTCTGACACCTTTTTTTAGTCTTAATTTTATTTTAGGGTTTTATGTTTATTATGTTGTATAGGGCTGGCAATACGGGCCGGCCCGCCCCGGCCCGTTCAAAATGGACTGGCCCATCCCGGCCCGTTTTATGAGTGGGTTGGCGGGCTTAGGGCCAGCCCGCCTAAAATAAAAAAATAAAAAAATATATATAAATAAAATACAAAAAATTAAATTCTGCATAAAAAACACATAAAACAATCTGCATAAAAGCATAAAAAAATATGCATAAAATCCTAATGTGCTTATGAAACCAAGAAGATCAGTGTTTAATAATCTACATATAAATATGCATCTTTCAATCAAAAAATAATAATAAAAAAAAATCATATCAAGGTAAAACACAGTAACAAAGTGTTGTATGAGCAGTCCACAACAATTCGAAAAAGTCACTTGCATGTAGAGAAATCTAAGGCACGGAGCTACATAACAATTGGGTAACCTAAAAAAAAACGGGCTTGGAGGGCTAGCCCGCCCCGTGACGGGCCGAGCTCGGCGGGCTGGCGGGGCAGGTTTGGCGAGCTAGTGGGTTGAAAAACTCAACCCAACCCACCCTATTTGGCGGGCGGGACGGGCCAGCCCGGCGGACTCAGCCCATTTTGCCAGCCCTAATGTTGTAGGAAAATTGATTGTGTAATGTTATACAGATTCGTTTTGTGTGCCATATTTTTTTCATTTTTTTCTTGTTTTAAAATGTGTGGGCCCCACAAAATGTTGTGTGTGTAGGAAAGTTTGTTGTGTTATGTGAAAGGAGGAAATAAAAACCCTTTATTTTATTAACTAAAAAAAATTTATAAATCAGTTTTTTCTGTTATGTATTTGACATGAGAAATTAACGAGGTATGAAAAATTATTATTTTTTATATTTATGTTATGAAATTTGAATATTTGATTAGTTATATGACTTATTATGAACTGTTATATGTGTTAAATATAAATTATATTATATATATTAAAAATATTATTTAATATCAAAACGTGTCTCAACGTGTCGAAATATGTCATTTTTCAGAATTAACGTGTCAGCGTATCGTGTCGTGTCACGTGTCCCGTGTTAATGTCCGTGCATAATAAAATGCACGAATGTGACAACTTGTTAAAGTGTAAAATAAGTTAAGAGCATGTGTTCATTCAACAAAGAATTTGAATTAAATTTTCATTTCTTCTAACGCAAGGACTTTTATTAATGTTTGTTGAGTAGGATCTAGTGGATGATCTAGTGATGCAAAACATACCTTCTTTAATTATGTGACATTGAGTGCGAGAGACTGGGTTGTTTTGGATAAATGAAGCATGACATTAATGTGACCTTGAGCTGGATTGTGCAATAAGACCACGCAATGCACTATATATATGCCGGCTATATACTTTTTTTTTTTTTTTTTTTGTTACAGCAAGGGCACAAAATAAAAGAAAAGCAAACAAGAAAGAAGGAAAAAAACAGAACAAGAAACAGCAGAAAACAAAACATCAAACACTAGCAGAAAGACAGGAACAAGCATCATCCTGTTTTCTCCTAGCAGCCACCTTATTCAGACCCGGATCCAAAAGATCAGCAGCAAGAAGATTTAACAGATCGCTGTGAGGGGAGGAGATTGACTTGAGCCCAAAGGAATCATCCAAAGCCTTCTTCGCAATCCAATCCGCACAGGTGTTGTGCTAGGAATTTTATTCAATAAGATAGACTTTCATTAAAAAGACGCAATGCACTATATATGAATGCCGGCTATATACTTTTCTTCTCCATTTCTTTGCTTTGTGGGGTGGGGGAAGGGGGGTCAACTTATACTTCCCAAATAACAATGTGCCCTAGAAATTAATTACATGACAACTTGTAAAAGTGTGAAACAAGTTAAGCGCATGTGAGCGTCAACAATTCTTAGTCTTTATTTTTTTAGGATACATCTAAAATAGACACCGTCGCTTTTGGATAAACCCTTTAGCGACGAGTCAAACCAGGAAAATTTTCAATTTTGCCATTTGACTTGGTCTTAGTCTTATAGACCCATTTACAGCTCAGTGTTAGCTCTAACAACACCAACATGTTTTCTTGGATGAAAAATGCATGTCAGATATGTGTCACCCATATGTTCCGACACATTCTGATTTTTTTATTTTTTTTTAAGAATCAAAATTCATTTTATTTTATCTTTTTAACTAAACATAAAAATTAATTTATAAATCAAGTATTTTCTTTGTTATGGAATTTGATATAAAAAAATAACAAGGCAGAAAATTATTTTTGTTTTATATTTATGTTATGAAATTTCAATATTTGATTAATTATATGACTTATTATGAATTGTTATATGTATTAAATGTTGAAATTTTAATATCAACGTATCAGTTTGTCATGTTGTGTCATATCCGTGTCGGTGTTGGTGTAATATAGAGCTCCAATATGTTTTTCTCATTTAAATTTTATAAAATTTAAAATCTAGTTAATATTTTATTGCACAATTTTATTTTAATGTTATATTGTTTTAAAATATAATTAAATGTTGATCACAGGAATGTTATATATCCATGACTGTTTGATTTATTTAAAACTTAGCGTACGTGCTCATTAAGATAACATCACAAGATTCAATATTGAAGGCAAAAAAATCTGAATCTTGAATTAATAGCTCAAGTAGAAAGGAAGGATTAAGAGGCGTTCAGATAAAAGATTAAAATAACTTGTTTTTGGGTTTTATGTTTATTATGTTGTAGGAAAAATGATTGTGTAATGTTATAGAGATTCATTTTGCGTGCCATTTTTTTTTTTTTTTTTTAAAATATGTGGGTCCCACAAAATGTTGTGTGTAGGAAAGTTTTTTGTGTTATGTTAAAGGAGGAAATGAAAACCCCTTGTTTTTATTAATATATAAATGGTAAGAATTGTATACTGAAAATAGTATTTTGCAATGTTAATAGAACCGGATCGGTTATTGACCCGGTCGAGGTACTGGGTAACTCGGTCAATGGTTCAACCGGTGAGTCAGGGTTAAACCGCATGAACCAAATATATATATAAATTTATATTTTATATTTAATTATATAATAAAAATTTTATATAATGACCAAGTAATTTTTAATTTTATTTTATTTTATTTTCTGCTTTAACTTTTAAGTTAAAAATTTGTATGGAACAAACTCTAAAAATTAGGAAAAAATTAAAGTGGGCCAAGAAACCTTCTTAGATAATATTTTATTTTATCTCAATTTTTCAATATTATAAATGGTGTCATGTAAACAATAACCTGATGTAATTCAGTGGTATTTGTTAAGTTGTATATCCTTAATGTAAGGAGTTCGAATCCAACTTAATAGTTATATAATAAATATAATAAGGGAAAAGTATTTCTCCAGAAACGACGTCGTATGAGCTCGTTTTGAGCTCACCGGAAATAACTTTATCTCCAATTACTTGAGTGGCGATCCGGTTCCAATCCCACCTACTGCAAACAAATATTTTGTATCTGATTTTAAAGATCCGGTTTATAGAGAAAACCAGTACCGGTTTACCGGTTGAACCGCGGGTTTTGAATCATATCATTGGCAAACAAAACAGCGTAGTGAGTGACACTCAAGTAGTGAAGTAGTTCCTACTCACAAGTTACAACAATCATTAATAAAAGTAATAACATTAAAACATACAAATTCAACTGAAATTCTTTGGTTAATGATCACATGCTCTTGACTTTTGATTTACACTTTTACAAGCTGTCACATAATTTCTCGTGCACAGATGGTTATTTCTGAAGTGTATATAAGTTCATTCCTCTTCCCCCACCTCACACAGCAAGGAAAAGAAAGGATCATAAGAAATGGAGAAGAAAAGCATAGATAGAAGAGTGCATTGTCTAGTCTTAGCATATCCAGCTCAAGGCCACATTAATCCCATGCTTCAATTCTCAAAGCTTTTGCAACATGAAGGGGTGAGAGTAACACTTGTCACCGCCCGTTCCTACAGCATGAACATGCAGAACATACCTTCTTCCATTGCATTTGAAACCATTTCTGATGGTTTTGACAATGGTGGGGTTGCAGAAGCAGGGGGCTACAAGGCCTATTTGGAACGTTTTTGGCAAGTAGGGCCAGAGACTCTTGTTGAACTTCTAGAAAAACTTGATAGATCAAGTGATCATGTTGATTGCATTATTTATAATTCATTCTTGCCTTGGGCTCTAGATGTTGCCAAGAGATTTGGGATAGTTGGAGCTTCTTTCCTCACTCAAAATATGTGTGTCAATAGTATATACTACCATGTTCACCTAGGAAAGCTTCAAGTTCCCCTCACAGAAAATGAGATTACCCTTCCTGCATTGCCCAAACTTCAACTTGGGGACTTGCCTTCTTTCTTCTTCTTTACAGATGTAGATAATCCATTTTTTCTTGATTTGGTAGTGGCTCAGTTCTCCAATATCGACAAAGCTGATTGGATCCTTTGCAATTCATTCTACGAGATGGAAAAAGAGGTTAGCAGCTCAAGTCACGTAACACTATTAGACTCACATAACTCCATCATTTGATCTTATGTTATTTTTTATTTCCCCAATGAGTTTTTTTTGACATGTAATGGTTGGTTACTACAAATTGCTTGTAGGTAGCTGATTGGACGATGAAGGTTTGGTCCAAATTTAGGACCATAGGACCATCCATACCATCTATATTTTTAGACAAGCGACTTAAAGATGACCAAGATTATGGTGTTGCACAATTCAAAAGTGAAGAATGCTTGAAATGGTTGGATGACAAGCCAAAAGGGTCTGTTGTTTATGTTTCTTTCGGGAGTCTGGCAGAGCTTGATAAGGAGCAAATGGAGGAATTAGCTTATGGTTTGAGAGATAGTGGAAGTTATTTCTTGTGGGTGGTGAGAGCCTCTGAAGAGACTAAACTCCCCAAAGATTTTGAAAAGAAGTCAGAAAAGGGCTTGGTAGTGACATGGTGCTCACAACTAAAAGTTCTAGACCATGAGGCTGTAGGGTGTTTTGTAACACATTGTGGTTGGAACTCTACATTGGAAGCTTTGAGCTTAGGAGTTCCAATGGTTACAATGCCACAATTGTCAGACCAGAGCACCAATGCTAAGCAAATTGTTGATGTCTGGAAAACTGGAATCAGAGCTGCGTTTGATGAGAAAAGGATTGTGAGAGGAGAAGAATTGAAGCATTGCATAAGGGAAATAATGGAGAGTGAGAGAGGCAAAGAGGTGAAAAGCAATGCCATGCAATGGAAGACTTTGATTGCAGGAGTGTTTGGTAAGGATGGAAGTTCTCAGAAAAACATTAAAGAATTTGTGAATAGCTTGTTCAATTTACTACCAACATGCAATGAGCCACAAATTATTTATCGTTGACTAATTGTTGGGGTTCACTATGGTGCTCCATTGCAACGATGCATGATACGTTATTGGAACATTGTAAAATTACACGTGGTGGATCATAATTTAACAGCTTTCCTTTGTATTTCTGATTGTACTTCACAGTTAATTTCTAGCTTTATTTCTAGCTTGCTCCAACTAATGTATCATATTTCTCAGTGTTGCTTTCTCAATAAAATTTTAGCTTTTCATTGAAGGTTCATTTAACAGTTATAATGAACCAATGCCTTTTTTCTTCATGTGGTACTTTTCTTTTTTTCTTTTTTCTCTCTGCCTCTGGGATTGCTTTCTTAATCTGCATGAACCCATCAATACACAAAAAATAAAAAAAACGCAAGTCCCATTGAGTTTAAATTAAAAGGAGAAAATAAAAATTACATTATCCCAAAGGATTTCTTGTTGTACCTCATTCCATTGGTCTTTGCACCATAAAATGTTAGGTGGATAGGTCCTTTTTTTCTTAGAACAACCATTCATCTTCTTGTCCTTCTTTTCTTGTTCCTTATCTTTCAGCACAGGCAAAATCTGTAAATTGTACAAGCATATACAAAAAGAGAAGCTACCACATCAATAAAAAGACAACAAAATGTAAATAAACTCGCAAAAGTGAAAAAAATGATAAGAAACAAGAAGAACTGAACTAGCCGTGGTGGGTTCAAATCCGCCAGTCGCCCTTCAACGAAAAATATTTCCATCCTCCAATACCAAATAGGTGTATTGAGTGGTCAAACACCTAAATGGGACAAAAAGCCAATGAAACAATGCCTTTGTTTTGATATCAATTTCTTCATCAACTAAAAAAATAAAATTTGTTAGGTTATCTATTGTTCATTTGATTGTTTTGAAATCTTGCTCTTCATAATTAATTTTTGGGTTTTATAAAATTTATGTCGTAGAAAAAGTGACTATGTCATTTTATAGAGATTCATGTCCCGGGCCTTGGTTTTTTTTTTTTGCTTCAAAAAATGTGGGCCCACAAAATATTGTGTGTGTAGGAAAAGTGATTGTATCATGTTGCATGATGAATATAAACCCCTTTATTCTTAGGATAGAAAGATAAGAAAACATTTTAGATGTTTTTATTTCCTTTTTCTTATTTTAATCAATTTTCTACTATTACTTCAAATCACTGCAGTTTCTTATGGATTTTCTGTTGTCATTTCACATCCATAAAAATAATTCGCCTGATTACATATCAGGAAAAGGTGTATCATTTTAAATGACACACCTTATAACTCTCACAAAGAAGTGAGACTTACATCTTTAAAACTCTCCCCTCGCCTCATTCTCTCTTCCATGATTTATCTCTTTCTCTCACTTAAAATAACACAACTTTATGTCATTTAAAATGATACACATTTTTTACCTACATATAATGGTGTGACATACAGTTTAACATATATATATATATATATATATATATATATATATATATATGGGTTCGTTTTTTCTACGGTCAATTTAGATAACTTATCTACAGTGAGCCCAAAATGACATTGTTTTGAGGCGGAAATCAAGGTATTTTTTTAATTATAATTTATTTTAGGGTTATAATAGTCTTTTACACTATAGTTTTTAATTTTTCAACAAAAAATGACGTCATTTTGGAAGCGAATGTAGATAATTTATCTACATTCACTTTAGAAACACTAAAGTCATATATATATGCATATATATATATATACATATATATATATATACATATATATATATATATATATATATATATTTCTGAAAGAATTATTTTAACCTTGAATCATGTATATATAATTATAAAATATCAAACAATATGAAATTAAAATTGGGATTGTGTGTACCTTACTACCTTGTTGGATCATTACAAAGTTGGAGGAAATAATGGACTACATGTTAAGATCTTCCTCTCTATTACCTATTCCAAAAGTGGCAACCTCAGCGATGGAAGTATGACGGCTCATGGGGATTAACCCCAATATAAATAGGAGTGTTCATCAACCGATCCAAACCGATTCAAATTGCGGTAACCAAACCGAAAAATCGATAATCGAATAAATCGAAAAATTGAAAACCGAAAAGAAAAACACAAATTTTAATTGGATTGGGTTGGTTTTCGGATTGGCTCATGAAAACCGATCCAATCCAAATCGATCCAATATATTTATTCCCTTCTACCTACTTGGGTCTTTCCCCAATCATAGCCCAAAAATTTTTAAACACAAAACTCATTAATTCATCAACTAAACCCAAGAAAAAGCCTAGTCACATCTCATTGCCTAAAAAAAAATCATATTATCGTTTACTGATGCTTTTGTATTTCAAAAAAAAATTTACAAAGCCAATATATATAAAAAGAATTTACAAAGAGATATATACAAAAAAATGTTATTTTCACAATAATCATGAAACAAATTTTAGGATTTTCAAAAAACCGATCCAATCCAAATAGAAAAAAATTGGATTGGATTGGATTTGAAAAAAAATTCCAAACCGAATGGATGATTACATGATCAAACCGAAGGAATTAGATCAGATGACTTTTGCTTCCAAAACCGATCAAATCCTGCCAACACCCCTAAATATCAATAGACTAAAGAGGGGACCTAGGAAAACCCTAAAAAGAGTTTGTATCCACTGGGTTCACCCATCACGAAAAATTAGTGTCACACTAAAGCTTACACTACTGCCCAACTAGGTCCAATACCAACAGATGCCAAAAGCCCAACTTAACATGCTCACAATGAGCTTATCAAAATAATACAATTAAAATATCCATTAACCCAATTAATTTTAAAACAGAAAAATAATTAATTAATATTGCCCATAAAGGAAAATTTCTAACAATTTCTACAGTCACTTTGGATAAGATTATCTACATCTACTCTTTGTAACTATATGGCAACTTGTAAAAGTGTGAAACAAGTTGTTATAAAAAAAAAGGGTGAAACAAGTAGCGATTTTTTTTTTAATTTTTTTTTCATTAAAAGGAGAAGCTTAATCAAACATATTTTTATAATAAATAAAAAATTTAAAAGTTGGGAGCTATTTTGAGATATGATCCAGATAAAATATAGGCCCAACCAGTGCCCATCAACACATGAAAAACCAAGCCCAGTAAAGGCACAGAACAAAGCATAAGGAACGAGCTCTGATGCGATGCTCTCATCGCGGTACACAAGACGCGATGTCATCATCGCGGCACACAATACGCGATGCCCTCAACGCGGCATACAGTTCTCACATCGCGTACGAAGCCTTCTATGGGAAGTAAACTTAAGGCCCAAGGCAATTCTACCGCGTCTTAACTCCAGTAAACAATGGACAGCTCCTGTTTGCAGCTACTCTACCACTAGGCACTAAGGAAGATAAGGCTACCCAGGTCTCCTGACTGACCTGCAGCCCAAGGCTGGCCACTCAAAGGCCAAGCCGCCTTAACAAAGGCGGCATCACAACTACTATATAAACACACAATATACCACCAAGGTATGATCATCCTTTACTTTCACAACATAATACACATGCCTCTGATACTGACTTATGCATCAGAGTGTCTTCGCAGGTACCCCCATTTGGTACATCGTGAAGGACAAAGGGCTCAAGTCTCACTCTAACAATAACACCTGCCCAGGCCAGAAACCTTTGAAAGAGTCTTAACCGTGTGTGATTAGGTTTAATACGTTTTGGACAATCCACACCGTATTTGGTCTGATCAAGATATAAATTAATTTTTTTAAAAAAATAAAGTTGTAAGTTACCTTAATGAACTATAGTGAAATGGTAGTTCTAAGTCTATGCCTTAAAAGGGATGCAATATCTCAATGTAAAGGTGCTGAACAAGGCAATTATATATATCAAAATTATGAGGAAGTCACCATAAGTATGCTCGTAGAGGAAGTTGCGAAGGAGGAATGGTAAATCTAAAGATCGATAGAACTCATAAAAGTGTGTGATATCATGTGTGTTTTTAATTTTTATTGGGAAAAAAGATATTTTTATAGGCAGAAGAATATTCCCTACTGATTAGAGAGAGAAAAAAGCCATAAAACAATTAGACAAGACCTCATTGTTGCAGTGAGGAGTGCGAGTACGATAATGAGCTATGCAGAGGATAAGGAATCCCCGAAGGTGGGGTCTTTTTGCGTGTATGATGGTGAGCTATGCAGGGAGAAGGAATCCCCTAATGTGGGGTCTATGAGCTCAATAATGAGGTGTTAACGCACTAGATCTTCTCCTTTTTTTTTTATAACAACGCACTAGATCTTTAATGCATCTTAGATAGAGTCGGAAAAATGGGCTTGACTCGACGGGCCAACCCGCCTAACTCGCCAAATGGGTAGGGTGGATTGAGTTTTTCAACCCATCTCAAAAGCGGGGTGGGGCGAGACGGGCTCATTTTTTGGTGGGTTGATGGCGGGCATAGGCGGGTCAGTGTAAAATAGACTTGGGCTAGTGAACCAACCCACAAAACGAGGCGGGGCGGGATGAGTTTTTCAACCCACTTTCAAAAGCGGGGCAGAGCGGGCTAATTCATTTTTAGCGGGTTGATGGCGGGAGGAGGGGCGAGACGGGTAACCCACTTTGCCACCTCTAATCTTAGATGGCCAACACATTTTACTGGGCCCATGTGGAAATGTCAGAATACTTAACAAACAATTTATTCTTAATTTTTAGGGCAATATATCTGTCCTGTAATAGGAGAGACTTTTTATCTCCAGCTGAGACAAAAAAAAATTGTGGCACCCGACAGATTTAAAAAAAAAGTCTTCATTGTCATTTTTGGGAAGGGTTTAAAGCCCTAATCCCGAGATCCGCCCCAAATCGAACTAGTCACGGAAAGACGAACCGATCGGAATAACATAAAAAATGAAGAAGAAGCATGGCATAACTTTTGATGGTCTGCAGGAGAAAAATGTTCTTCTCTAGTAATTTGAGAGTTGTTTTGCACGAAATTTTAAGCTAAATATTTTATTTAATCATCAATAAAAAAAATTAACTTTATTTTATAAACTCTTATTTTTAACTTTAGTTTTAAAACAATTTTTTGTTTTAAAAAAACCATACCAAACAGTTCTAAATATTCAAAAATGTACACCCTCAGCTTAATAGGTAGGAAGAAAATATGAGTTTAATTCCCACCAAATACATCTTTGTGGAGGAGCGATGAGTTTTAACTGTGGCTAAATCCTGACTTAGTATTAATTTCATAACCAAATACATCTTTGTGGAGGAGCGATGAGTTTTAACTGTGGCTAAATCCTGATTTAGTATTAATTTCATAACCAGCTCAAAGAGTTGAAGTTTGTAAAAATATCCAAAGGCCGACTTACCTTGAAGAAATAGTTAGGTCAATAGTAAAAAAATACTAGCTTGACTAGCAATCTTTTCCTAACAATACTACTAAAAACTTTAAACTTTTTTTACTGTGTTCGCAAAAAGAAAAATAAACAAAAAAATAACGGTGCCATCATATTCAAGAATCAACACAACAAAAGGTTCAATCAATAAAAGAAACACATCATCATTACTTTCGAAATATGATCACATGTAGGGGTGTCAAAATGGGTTGATATGACACGAATTCGATACGACATGAATTTGACACGACACGAATACATTAACATGAACATGACATGAATTTTTATTAGTGTCAAAATCTTCAACACTGACACGACACGAATTTTTTGCGAGTTGACACGACACGACACGAATAACACGCAAAATAAGGGTCAAAATGGTAATTGACAATTTTTTAAAAAAAAATCATTTGAAATTAAAAAAATAATTAAAAATAAAATAATTAAAAAAATACGGGTCAAAACGAATACATCAAGACGAATACGACACAAATTTTTTACGTGTCATTTTTCTCAACACGAACACGACACGGTTTTTTTTGCTGGTCAACCCGAACACGAATTTTCGTGTCGTGTCGCGGGTCGACTTGCGTGTCAAAACCTATATTGACACCCCTAATCACATGTATGGTGTTCTCCTCAACGTTATTCAAAAAAAATTAACAAAGTCACCAAACAGTTGTAGCCCAATTGGTGCATGGTAACTCAGTTAGTATGTGTTCAATACTCTCCAATATCACTTTTAGAAGGAGTTTAAAACTTTAGTCTGGGACTTACCCTGAATCAAATTATTAGTCGGGAAGCGATGAACTGATTGAAATATTTCAAAAAAAATTAATAAAGTCTCAAGAAACAAACTTTTATCAGTTAATTAGAAGAATAAAGAAACATTCACTATATCAACATTAGAAAAATCTAAACAACTCCAAAAGCCAACAAACTTTCACAGGAGCAATTTTCTATTATACAGTTCAAATGACAACTGCCGCATTTTAAATAATTAATATTTGGAAAAAAATTTAAAAACTATCCTATGGTATTTTGAGTCACTTTAGTGTTTACAAAAAAAAAAAAAAGTAATATATTAGTTAAATTTCTAACAGTGTTAAGAAATGATGGGGATGGAAAAAATCTTAGGGAGCTAAGTGGTACAAAAAGAAGCATAAGAATACTTTACCTTTCTAAGAAGAAGAAAACATGGTGATATAAAAAAAATAAGACCAAATGTTATGAAAACTTAGGAAACTTACATTAAAGAATAAAAGAAAAAAATAGAACAAAATATCAAATGTGTCTAAATAAAAAAAAGAAAATAGACTAAGGACAAAAAAAATAGAAAAAAAAAAGACCAAATATGTTGAAAAATCACAATAGTGACAAAAAACTATAAACAAAAAAATAAAAAATAAAAATAATATAAATGAAAAAAAAAAATAAACCGAATACAAAAAAGAAAAAAAGGAAAAAAATAAGATCAAATATGCCTATATAAAAAAGAATAAAATAGCTTGAGCAAAATCATAGAAAAAAATAAGATCAAATATGTTGAAAATTTACAACACATATTTTTTTTCTTTTATTTAGATTTTATCTTATTTTTCTTCTTTTTCTTTCATCATTGATAAAAAACCGAAAAAGTGAAAAAAATAAAAATAGAAAAAAGATTAAACTTATCTAAATAAGAAGAATAAAATAGATCAAGGATAAAAAATAAAAAATCAAATCAAATATATTGGAAACTTATAACAGTGATTTTTTTTTGTTTTGTTTTGTTTATTTTATTTTATTTTATTTCTTATTTTTTCTTTTAATTTTTTGTCTTCTTTATTTTTTTTTCATTTAGACTATTTTTTTAATTTTAGTATTATTTGTCATTGTTGTGATTTTTCAATATATTTGGTCTCATTTTTTCTTCTATTTTTTTATCATTAATCTTTTTTCTTTTTTTATTTAGACATATTTAATATTCTTTTTCTTCTATTTTTTTAGTCTTTTATTAAATATTTTAAGTTTTTATAACACTTGGTCTTATATTTGTTTTTCTTTCTTATCACTCTATTTTCTTTTTCTAGGAAGGGTAAAATATGCATATTTAGTAAATTCTTAACAGTATTAGGAAGACTGTGTGGATTAAAAAAATGTAAAGAATAAGTGATTAAAAAAAAGTATAAAGATATAAGGGACATTGATTCTTCATAAAATATACTGAATGTCACGAATTCTATATATTTTTTCAAATTGCCACAAAATCATAGTCATTAAATGATATAGCGAGGATGAACGAGACACATGACACATTTTTAGTGGCATGGAAAGCCTAAGAGGTCTAAATGGACCAAAATCGCTACATGATATAACAATTTTGGGATTTATATGACAAGTGTGATCCATTTGGCAATAGTTGATGAGTGATGTAGCTATAGTCGATTAGAAATATAGCTACTTAGTCTATCTGCAAAATTATTTTTTATAATTGCTGAGTAATGTCGAATGAGAGACACGGGTGATGGACCATAGTCGCTGGACAAGGAAGCACTTTGGCCTATTTGAGCGATGATGGAGACGTGTTAGATTGAACGAGAGACACGGGTGCTCCATTCCTAACACAAAAAATGGGAAAATAAAACAATCTCAATTATGGAGATGGCCAGAAAAGGTACTAGTGGGTTTTCCGCTGCAAGGACGAATAAGCAAAAGCTAATGATATGACACGTGGAAGAAAAGTGTATTATATTAGATATTTCAGAGAATTTTTCCGCTGCAAGGACGAATAAGCAAAAGCCAATGACGTGACACGTGGAAGAAAAGTGTCCGTTGACAGAGAATTTATTGTGGGCGGGAAATGTTAGGTGGTAAAATGTGATGGTAAAATTAGAAAAAAAGAAAAATAATAGAAATAAAAAGGAAAACAAAAAGGGAATTACTTCTCTCATGTAATATGAGAGAAGTTCTCTCATATTAAGAGATAAATGAAGTGGTCCCCATTAATTTTTAGAAAAAAGAAAAAGGAAAAAATAGAGACACATTTTTAGAAGTGAGAGTGATATGAGAGATCAATCTCATGCCACATAAGAATAAGAGTATGATTTTTCAAAGAAAAAATTAATGTTGTGAGAGTAAACACCAAATTATTATGTGATACTGGAAGATAGAAAAATATTTCTGTCCGTTGCATGGTAAAAGAATGAACCTGAGATTTATTGAAACTGAAACAGAACAGTGTGTGAGAAGTGATGAGTGACAGATTTTCATGTTCACCCACGCGCACATTCTCGCTTTCTCTCTCACACACTCATTACACTGTCAGTTCGAGTCTGAGTGTGAGCCACAACAATAAATAACCCTTTACACCATCAATGCGGTTCATCAAATTGCTTACCATACTCTAACGACAATAATAAAAATTCTTGAAATGTCACGGAGCATACTTCATTATATAATATAGTGAATTATGTGGATAAAATATCAAGATGTACAATTAGACACACGACACGTGTTAAGTAATTCATTATATTGTGTAGTGAATTATACATGATCATGATGTGACACAATTCTGTTAGACACATAATTTGAATTATGCATGATAATTATGTCACATCATTATGCATAATTCGCTACACATTTTATTGAATTAATATAAATATTTGTGATATGTTATGCGACCAAATTTATGCTACATATTACACATAATTCGCTAGACAGTGTAACGAATTATGATATTTCAAAGAAATTTACTATTAACGTGAAAGTGTGATAAATAATTTGATGAATAGTGACAAAATGATGACCGTCTATGAAGCACCGACACTTCAAAAATCCTGACGTGTCGTGTCCGACACTTCCCGACACTCTCGGACACTCCGACACTCCCAGACACTTCAACATACGTTATAAAAATTCAAAAAAAAAGTTCAAAGGTTGCGTTGCGTTGAGTTTTTAGTTCCAATTATTAGATTCGTTGGATTGCGATTACCATTTTCTTGAATTTAATATAAATATCTGGGATATCTTATGTTTCTTTGCAAAATTTATGAATATTATAAGTTTAGATTCATTTTGTTGTTAAATTACTGAATATTAAATATAATATACACTACATAAATTAAAAATATTATTTAATATCAAAACGTGTCATAACGTGTCGAAATCCAACATTTTTTATAATTAACGTGTCGGAGTGTCGTGGTGTCGTGTCACGTGTCACGTGTCCCGTGTTGGTATCCATGCTACATAATGATGACCGTTCCAAACAATGTCGGTCTGTATTCTTCTGTGGCCCGGTGGTGGTGGTGGTGGTGGTTGTGACCTATGTAGCACCGATACGACACGCGACACGTGACACGACACTCTGACACGTCAATCCTAAAAAATTATGGATTTCGACACGTTGGGACACGTTTTAATATTAAATAATATTTTTAATTTATATAGTGTATATTTCATTTAATATTTAATAATTTAACAAAAAAATGAAACCAAATTAATAATACCCATCAACACGTTATAAAGATGAAAGCTTTAATAAAAAAAATAAAAACTGGGATGAGAGAGATATAATATCAGATAGAGAGAACAAAACATATTAGAGAGAGATCAGAGAGAATGAGATACAACAAGAGCGTAATAGGAATTGACAACTATGATGCTGAGATGATCTCTTATCTACTTAAGGGGAAAAAAGACAAAAAAAATAAAATTGATATGATCATGTTGAAGCTTAATTAATATATTTTAATTTTTTTAAAAAAAATTAAAAAAATTAAAAAAGTAAAAAAAATAAAAAAAATTGAAAAATTACGAAAATGTCATTTGACCGTATCGTACACGGTCAAATTCGCGTGTCGGAATGGTCAACGTATCAGAAAAAATCAATTGCGTGTCCGACACGGTGTCGGAACGTGTTGGACCCGACTTTTCTTATTTTTACAAGTGTCCGTACTTCCTAGGTTGTGACCGTAATTCATAAATGAGATTTCTACACCAATATGGCAAGTGTCATCCACACGTACCAAATAAAAAACAGGGCAAAGTCGCTGTCTTGTCTAGTGATTATGGTGCAAGCAATAAAAAATAATTTTGCACATGGCCAAAATAGTTACATCACCTAGCGATTATGATTAAATAAAAGAATTTGCATTCATTATTTAATATATTATAAAAAAATTTCTACACACACCATATTTTATGGGACCCACATTTTTCGAAGCACAAAAAAACTAAGATAGACTAAATGACCATACAATATAATTTTTATAAAACCCTTAAATAAATGACCCTAATTTCATATACACCAAAATTGCTATATTATTAAGGGATATGTTTTTTTCATATTGCATGATATAATTTTTATGCAATACATAAAAAATGGATAAAATCCATTTATTTTTTCTCACTCTTTTTTTAGTGGGTATGTAATATGACAAAAATATTTTTCTATTATTAATAACTTTGGTCTACTCAGGGCTTTACACACAATTAAGAACGTGACACGTGTCTCGTTCATAGTCGTTATATCACCCAACGACTATGATATCGTATCAATTTTAAAAAAATATTTGAGATCCATAATATTCAGATATATTTTATGTAAAAAAATAGCAGTACAATCAATATCATATAAGTGATTCAAAATAAAATCATACAAAGATTTTTGAAATTTTCTCATAATATCTTAAACAATTAAAATGAAATATGAATAGGTGTAGTCGAATCAGTGATTCAATAACATATGACACTGAGTACAAAAATTATTATAAATTTCTATGGCTAATATTTAAACTAAACCGTACGTGTTGTCAGTCACATTCAATGTCTCTGTATTTGTGTCATGATAGTATTGAAAATTAGGTACAACAGTGTATTTCACACTACAACATATGCTAATGTAACACGCTCCCATTGGTTGGATCTACCTACTGCGATGGTATTTAAAAATTTTCCGTATTTGTGACACTTCAGTATTTCCTAACACAAGGACAAGGTACAAGTACAACTATCATAACAAAAGTCAACAATTAAATGATCACACGTCAACAGTTATCTTACAACTTACAAGTCGTCAAAATTTCCGTGTACATTTGCTATGCATAAGACTAAGAGAGCTAATAAGAGAGTTAAGAGAGAGTTTATCATAGAAATGGAGAAGAAAAACGTAGCTAGAAGAGTGCACTGTTTGGTCTTAGCATATCCAGCTCAAGGCCACATTAATCCCATGCTTCAGTTCTCAAAGCTTTTGCAACATGAAGGGGTGAGAGTAACACTGGTCACCGCCAGTTCCTTCTGCAAGAACATGCAGAACATACCTTCTTCAATTGCACTTGAAACCATTTCTGATGGTTTTGACAATGGTGGAGTTGCAGAAGCAGGGGGCTACAAGGCCTATTTGGAACGTTTTTGGCAAGTAGGGCCAGAGACTCTTGCTGAGCTTCTAGAGAAACTTGATAGATCAAGTGATCATGTTGATTGTGTTATTTATGATTCATTCTTGCCTTGGCCTCTAGAGGTTGCAAAGAGATTTGGGATAGTTGGAGCTGCTTTCCTCACTCAAAATATGTGTGTCAATAGTATATACTACCATGTTCAACAAGGAATGCTTCGAGTTCCCCTCACAGAAAATGAGATTAACCTTCCTGCATTGCCTAAACTTCAACTTGGGGACTTGCCTTCTTTCTTCTTCTTTACAGATGAAGATAATCGAGCTTTGTTTGATTTTGCAGTTGGCCAATTCTCCAATATTGACAAAGCTGATTGGATCCTCTGCAATGTATTCTACGAGATGGAAAAAGAGGTAAATAATAGCTCAAGTCTTGCAACAAGGGGAAAAAAAATTTAAATATTATATTTTTAATAAATATTTACTATAACATAATCATTTTAAAGTGGAGGATATTCTTACTACCAAAATCTTCTACTACCAACTCACTACCTATCTAATCACCATTGAATCAACATTTTATCTTTTTTCAAAAACTTTTTAACATTCTCTCTCTTTTATTCAATGGTGATTAGATAGGTAGTAAGTTAGTAGTAGAAAAATTTGGTAGTAAGAATATTCTTCCTCCATTTTAAATGTGAGTATAAATTTATAGTACTCAATCACGTCCTAGAGAGGATGTAACCGGTTAAAGAGAGACACTCTCCACAAGAGGGTATGTTTGATAAGAGAGACACTCCCCACAAGGGGCATGACTCACCAAGTGCTGTCATGTGGCGCAAAAAATCAACGGTTCAACCGTAAAAGTTTGGAAATCTATAACTTTTGACTCGGGTGTTCGACTTAGCTAATTTTTTTTTGATTCCACACAACTTTTTCGAGATCTACGCAATGACATCTCACTTGACATATTTAGTCTCTCACAAAAAAGTTCAAATTTACAATAATGATATTATATAAACGTTTAAACCTAGATTAATAAAAAGAAAACTAAATTAAAAACATTTCTAATAAAGATCCTTATGATTATGGTACCATTGTGTCAAATTGAAATTATATCTATGCCAAACGAAACTTCAACTTAAATAACATTGTTCACACTAACAGATATAAAATATGCAAAATGAAGCATTTTTTGATTTTTTTTTTACCAAGTTCCCTTTGGGACTTGCCAACACGTTCATCTCAAAAAATTATGTGGAACAAATAATAATAATAAAATCTTGATTCAGGCACCCAAGATCAAAGTTATGGTCAAAACTGTGTTAATTTTTGAAAAAAAATATCCCCTTCAAGGAGATATCATTGCATAGATCTCGAAAAGTTGTGTTGAATAAAAAAAATTACTTAATTCAGATACCCGAATCAAAAGTTATAGACTTCTAAAATTTTACGGTCAAACTGTTAATTTTTTGTGCCACGTGTCAGCACCTGATGAGTCACGCCCCTTATGGGAAGTGTCTCTCTCATCAAACACGCCCCCTGTGCGGAGTGCCTCTCTTCAATCGGCCACGTCTTCTGTGAGGCGTGTTTGAGTACTATAGATTTATATTTACATTTAAAATGATTATATTTTCATTAATATTTATTAAAAAACAAATATTAAATTTTTTTTTGCCCTTGTAACACACCGTTAAGCACACACACCCACCCATATAACTCCTTCATATTTTCTTATTTTTTTTCCCAATAATATTTTTTGACTAAAAATTGCTTGCAGGTAGCTGATTGGACAATGAAGATTTGGTCCAAATTTAGGACCATAGGACCATCCATACCATCTATGTTTTTAGACAAGCGACTTAAAGATGACCAAGATTATGGTGTTGCACAATTCAAGAGTGAAGAATGTTTGAAATGGTTAGACGACAAGCCAAAAAGGTCTGTTGTTTATGTTTCTTTCGGGTCTATGGCAGTCCTCGATAACGAGCAAATGGAGGAATTAGCCTTTGGTTTGAGAGATAGTGGAAATTATTTCTTATGGGTGGTGAGAGCCTCTGAAGAGACTAAACTCCCCAATGATTTTGAAAAGAAGTATGAGAAGGGCTTGATAGTGACTTGGTGCTCACAACTGAAAGTTTTAGCTCATGAAGCTATAGGGTGTTTTGTAACACATTGTGGTTGGAACTCTACATTGGAAGCTTTGAGCTTAGGAGTCCCAATGGTTACAATGCCATATTGGTCAGATCAGAGCACCAATGCAAAGCAAATAGTGGATGTCTGGAAAACTGGAATCAGAGCTTCAGTAGATGAGAAAAGGATTGTGAGACAAGAAATATTGAAGCATTGTATAAGCGAAATAATGGAGAGTGAGAGAGGCAAAGAAATAAAGAACAATGCCATGCAATGGAAGACTTTGGCTGCAGGTGCTTTTGATAAGGATGGAAGTTCTCAAAAAAACATTGCGCAATTTGTGAATAGCTTGTTCGATTTACTACCACCATGCAATGATGAACCACCAATTATTTCTTGTTGACTAATTGTTGGGGTTCACTGTGGTGCTCCATTGCAATGATGCATGTTAGATTATTGGAACATTGTAAAATGACACGTGGTGGGTCATAATTTACTTGCTTTCCTTCGCATTTATGAGTGTCCTTGGCTTTATTTCTTGCTTGTGGCCTTCCTTTATTGTTTTATGTTGTAATTATTTGTTAAGAGAGTTTTATGTTGTATTTTATTTTTCAGTTTATGCCTGCTCCAACTAATGTATCATATCATATTTTTCAGTTGCTTTCTCAATAAAATTTTAGCTTTTCATTGAAGGTTCATTGAACGGTTATAATGAACCAATGCCTTTGTTTTGAAAAAAAAAAAATCTTCATAAACTAAAACATAAAATAATTTTTTTTGATTATCTATTGTTTATTTGACGGTTTTGAAAACTTGTTCATCATAATTTATTTTTGGGAAATTTAAGTATAACGGTGGTGGAGAAGAAAAAAATTTCACGCATAACCATTGATTATTGTTTTTTTTTTTAAGCCACCGATCCATACAAATTTATGAGTACAGGATGGAAAACTTTCATTATGCAAAATAAGAAAAGTATGCCCTATAGATGTTTTTATTTTCTTATTTTTTTTTAATTAATTTTCTACTATTTCTTCAAATCGCTGCCGTTTTTTTATGGATTTTCCACTATCATTTCAAATTCATAAAAATAATTACCCTAATTACATGTAATGGTGTGACATATAGATTAACGTTTTTGTCTTTATTTATATTTCTTTATATCGTGTACGAGTAAAATATCCGGTGGCAGAGCCAGACAAAATTTTAGGAAATGGTGAGAGGAGAGCAAAAAGGCGGGAAAGGAAATGGTGGCCGGCTATCTATGTATGGTGTAGCTCAGTCATGGCTAACCTCAAAAGAAAGAATCATTATGTACTGATTCCTTTTCCTTTTCAGCATCTAATTTGACTCATTTCACATATCCGAAGAACTTCTCTAGTACAGCAAATTATTTTGACACAGATGATAATGAGTCTGAGTCCCTTAATCAGATGTCTTCAGTTTGAGCCTTAGGACTGCAAAAAAAAAAAATTTTGAGAGAGCCACCCAAAAGGGTCCGATGGTGCTGAGATTAATTTTCGGTTACTGCTGGAGGATACCTTCAAATTTATTAAAAAAAAAAAAGAAGAAGAACGTCTGTAGTCCACATGTTCACATTCATTTTTAATATAAGATATTATACATTTAATAATATTATTCTTATATTTTACTTTTTTATATCTTTATTTCATACTTAGTGGATTTTTGTTTTTTTTTAATTAAAGAAAGACATAGAATAAAAGTGTAACAAAAATAAGGGTTTATCATCGATTATTTAACATGAACGCAAAAAATTTCCTACACACACAACATTTTGTGGGGCCCGCAGCAAAAAAAAAATTCTGGCACACAAAACGAATCTCTATAACATAATACAATCATTTTTCCTAAAACATGACCTTTATAAAATCCAAAAAATGACATTTAAGGCCCTGTTAAGTATGTGGATTATATTTGGTTCCGTAGGAAAGTAACATTGCGAAATATAATATACCACGTTTGGTACCAAAATAGTGGAAGTTTCCGGATAAACAAATCTCCTCTTTTTTGCTTTTTTGTGTTTCAAGACGCGTATGGATACCATCGAAGGAAGTCCATAGATAATGTGAAATAGTTTGGTGCCTGGGCATGTGAAAAAGGAATCGAGCAAAGGTGGACAAAAGTAATCTTGTTAGATGGTACGACATGTGAACATTTTTGAATGAAAAAGTAAATGTGAGGTTATTTTTGTAAAAAAAACTGTATATTTGTTAAAAGCTGTTTGAGATAATTTTATTTCCGGCTTCTAAATCATAACCGTATAAAGATGGATAAATGGTGATAAAGGAAGAGAGAAAAAAAAGGAATCATAACCATTCAAAGGTGAATCAATAAATATAAGGAAATAAATAATCAAAACGACGTAGTTTTGGGGAAGCCGGAGATAAACTTATCTCAAGCACTTGACAAATGTTTTTCCATATATATATATGGTATGATCCTTTTACACTAGTATCAAATAATTGGACACATCATCTGAGACCCATTAGATTAAAAAAGATTAATGACTCTGATTTGTAAGCATGTTACACCATTGATATTTCTTGATTTAATGGCTCTCAAATGAGATGTCAAATAATCCTACCCCGTCTCTCTCTCTCTCTCTCTCTATATATATATATATATATATATATATATATATATATATAAGTCATAAATAAACAGTAAACTCCGCCCCTGGTTAAATTAGAATAAATTTGACTAAGACTTCAAGTGTTATTAAACAGTAAACTCCGCCCCTGGTTAAATTAGAATAAATTTGACTAAGACTTCAAGTGTTATTCCCAGACCAGGACATGTCCTTTACGTCACTATGGGGGTCAAACTCCATGTTAAGCCATGTTTCAGACCCTTAAACATAATTAGAAGAATTATTAAAGCATTAATCCTACATTACACAGAGATCGACTCAGAACATAAGATATGATATGATATTGCAAATGTTAATTCTAAAAAATATTAGATTTTGACACGAATTAACACATTTTGATATTAAATAATATTTTTAATTTATGTATTATATATTATATTTAATATTCAAAAAATTCAAGTTAAACTTATAATATTCATCAATTTTGTAAAGAAACATAAGATATCATAAATATTTATATTAAACTCGATAAAATAATAATGTAATCAAACGAAACTAATAATTAAAACTAAAAAAATAATGTAACGAACATTTGAACTCTTTTTTGAATCTCTACGACACATGTTTGAGTGTAGGATACGATCTGTCAGTTTTTTTGAAATGTTGGTGCATCTAGTCTCTCACCATGCATTTTGTTGATTTAACTTCATATTAATGATTAAATATAATGAAATGTTCTCTCACCGTGCATTTTTTTATAGGGTTTATCATCTATCATTTAATATTACCACAAAATTTTTCTACACACACAACATTTTGTGGGGCCCGCAGCAAAAAAAAATCTCTGGCACGCAAAACGAATCTCTATAACATAACACAATCACTTTTCCTGCAACATAACTCTTATAAAACCCTTTTTTATATTACCAATCTTGTTTTTTAATAAATTCTTGATTAAGTAAAAATTTAAGCAACTTGTCGTAAATTATTATTTATCTTTCTTATTTGAAAATAAATCTTCCGTATCAGTATTTTATTACAGGACAATACTGGAGGGGGGGGGGGGGGGGGGGGGGGGGGGGGGGGGGGGATCTGTTTAAGGAATTAATAGCTCAAGCAGATATGAAGGATTAAGAGGTGTTCAGATAAAAGATTAAAATAAAGGGAATATTATTCAAGAAATTTCTCTCGTGTCATATAGAGAATTTTGTTGGGGGCACCCATTTATGAAGAAAATAAGGTGCGGATATATGAGCAACTATTTCATATAAAATGAAAGTAGTATTTTTTTAAAAATAAATAATTTTTTATTAAGAGAAGGTTACCTTTATAAGTTTTTTCCTAACAATTTCTTTCAACTATTTTTTTTATAGTTAGATCAAATACAAATCAACATATATATGATGACAATGAATAAAAATCGCTAATTTGATTTTGATTTGATGATAACAAAAAGGCCATACAGATTATAAGAATAAAATACTATAAGAGTAACATGCCATTTTTATTAATGAGAAAATAATTTGTCCTTTTAAAAAATGTAATTTATGTAGTTTTAGCAATTTATAATTATGTATTAAAGGTAATACATAGTTATAATATTAAAGTTATACTTTTTTCCTTTCTTCAGATATTTTTTGTTGACGTGAAAAGTGAAAAAAATTCAATTTTAATATTATAATTAAGGGGAAATTATATTTACAAATTTTTTATTTACGAACTATACTATATACTATGGGAAGTACATGCTCAAGTAGTATATACTACCCATAGTACATAATACAATTTGTAAAAAAAAATTATAAATGGATGATTCTCCTTATAACTATTAACTATGTACTACTCTTAATAGATAGTTGTAAATTATTAAAAGTGCATAAGTTGCATGTTTAAAAGACAAACTTTTAACCCATTCGTTAATATATAAATTTAATGAATTGTGCAATGAAAATAGTATTAAAATCATATTCTTGACAAACAAAACGGCGTAGTCATGAAACTCAATGTCTCTGCACGCATCTTTTCATCCAATTGTAATGTTGACCTTCAAATAGTGAAGCAGATCCCACTCACAAGTTACAACAAACATTAATAAAACTAATAACGTTAAAAGACACACAAATTCAACTGAAATTCTTTGGCTAATGATCACGTACTCTTGACTTTTGATTTACAAGCTGTCACATAATTTCTCGTTCACAGATGGTTATTTCTGAAGTGTATATAAGTTCATCCCTCTTCCCCCACCCCAGAGAGTAAGAAACATAGAGGTTTTTCAAAAAAAAAAATGGAGAAGAAAAGCATAACTAGAAGAGTGCATTGTATAGCCTTATCATATCCAGCTCAAGGCCACATTAATCCCATACTTCAGTTCTCAAAGCTTTTGCAACATGAAGGGGTGAGAGTAACACTTGTCACCGCCCGTTCCTACAGCATGAACATGCAGAACATACCTGCTTCCATTGCATTTGAAACCATTTCTGATGGTTTTGACAATGGTGGGTTTGCAGAAGCAGGGGGCTACAAGGCCTATTTGGAACGTTTTAGGCAAGTAGGGGCAGAGACTCTTGCTGAACTTCTAGAGAAACTTGATAGATCAAGTGATCATGTTGATTGTGTTATTTATGATTCATTCTTGCCTTGGCCTCTAGAGGTTGCAAAGAGATTTGGGATAGTTGGAGTTGCTTTCCTCACTCAAAATATGTGTGTCAATAGTATATACTACCATGTTCAACAAGGAATGCTTCGAGTTCCCCTCACAGAAAATGAGATTAACCTTCCTGCTTTGCCTAAACTTCAACTTGGGGACTTGCCTTCTTTCTTCTTCTTTACAGATGAAGATAATCTAGCTATGTTTGATGCTGCAGTGGGCCAATTCTCCAATGTTGAAAAAGCTGATTGGATCCTCTGCAATGCATTCTACGAGATGGAAAAAGAGGTAAATAGCTCAAGTCTTGTAACGCGGCAAAAAAAATCTAAATATTATTTTTTTAATAAATATTTAGGAAAACATAATCATTTTAAATGAAAATATAAATTTATAGTACTTAAACACGCCCCACAAAGGGTGTGACTTGTTGGAGAGAGACACTTTCCAAAGGGGGCATGTTTGATGAGAGACACTTCCCACACGGGACATGACTCACCAGGTGCTGACACATAGTGACATGGAACAAAAAGTCAACAGTTTGATCGTAAAACTTTAAAAATTAATAATTTTTGACTCGGGTGTCCGAATTAGGTAATTTATTTTTTATTCCATACAACTTTTCGAGATTTATGCAATGTCACCTTATTTGGCATATTTTGTCTCTCACAAAAAAAGTTCGAATTTCCAATAATGATATTATAAGAACGTTTAAACCTAGATTAATAAAGAGAAAGCTACTATAAAGATTAAAAATATTCCTAATAAAGATCCTTATGATTATGATGGTACCATTGTGTCAAATTGAAATTATCCAGACGAAACTTCAACTTAATTAACACTGTTAACGCTCACCGATATAAAATATGCAAAACGGAGCACAAGGAACTATTTTTTGAAAACAAAAATTGACGAAGTCCCCTTTGGACTTGCTAACACGTTCGTCTCAAAAAGTTATGCGTAATAAATAATAAAAAAGAAAAAACTTGATTCAGGCACCCAAGACCAAAGTTATAGCCTTTCGAAGTTTAACGATAAAATATCAAAAAAATTTGAATTTTTTTTCACCAAGTCCCCTTCAATAAGAACTCATTGCATAGATTTCAAAAAATTGTGTTGAATAAATTTTTTACCTAATTCGCACACCGAAGTCAAAAGTTATGGACTTCCAAAGTTTTATGGTCAAATTGTTGACTTTTTGTGCCATGTGTCAGCGCCTGATAAGTTACGCCCCTTTGTGGGGAGTGTCTCTCTCATCAAACACGCCCTCTGTGTAGAGCGTCTCTCTTCAGCCTGTCACACCTTCTGCGGGACATGTTTGAGTGCTATAGATTTGTATCTATATTTTGATAAATATTTATTAAAAAAATAATATTTAATTTTTTTTTGCCCTTGTAACACACCATTAGGCTCACACACCCACCCACGTAACTCCTTCATATTTTCTTATGTTTTTTTTCCAACAATATTTTTTGACTAAAAATTGCTTGTAGGTAGATGATTGGACAATGAAGATTTGGTCCAAATTTAGGACCATAGGACCATCCATACCATCTATGTTTCTAGACAAGCGACTTAAAGATGACCAAGATTATGGTGTTGCTCAATTCAAGAGTGAAGAATGCATGAAATGGTTAGACGACAAGCCAAAAGGGTCTGTTGTTTATGTTTCTTTCGGGAGTATGGCAGAGCTCGATAAGGAGCAAATGGAGGAATTAGCCTTTGGTTTGAGAGATAGTGGAAGTTATTTCTTATGGGTGGTGAGAGCCTCTGAAGAGCATAAGCTCCACAAAGATTTTGAAAAAAATTCAGAGAAGGGCTTGATAGTGACTTGGTGCTCACAACTAAAAGTTCTAGACCATGAGGCTGTAGGGTGTTTTGTAACACATTGTGGTTGGAACTCTACATTGGAAGCTCTGAGCTTAGGAGTTCCAATGGTTACAATGCCACGATGGTCTGACCAGAGTACCAATGCAAAGCAAATAGTGGATGTTTGGAAAATAGGAATCAGAGCTTCAGCAGATGAGAAAAGGATTGTGAGACAAGAAGTATTGAAGCATTGTATAAGCGAAATAATGGAGAGTGAGAGAGGCAAAGAAATAAAGAGCAATGCCATGCAATGGAAGATTTTGGCTGCAGGTGCTTTTGATAAGGATGGAAGTTCCCAAAAAAACATTGCGGAATTTGTGAATAGCTTGTTCGATTTACTACCAACATGCAATGATGAACCATAAGTTATTGCTTGTTGACTAATTGTAGGGGTTCACTATGTGGTGCTCCATTGCAATGATGCATGTTATATTATTGGAACATTGTAAAATGACACGTGGTGGTTCATAATTTACCTGCTTTCCTTCGCATTTATGAGTGTCCTTGGCTTTATTTCTTGCTTGTGACCTTCCTTTATTGTTTTATGTTTTATTTTTTTTTAAGAGAGTTTTATGTTGTATTTTATTTTTCAGTTTATGCCTTCTCCAACTCATGTATCATATCATTATTTTCAGTTGCTTTCTCAATAAAATTTTAGCTTTTCATTGAAGGTTCATTGAACGGTTATAATGAACCAATGCCTTTGTTTTGAAAAATAAAAATAAAAAACTTCGTAAACTAAAACATAAAATAAAATTTGTTTGGTTATGTATTGTTTATTTGATGGTTTTGAAAACTTGTTCATCATAATTTGTTTTTGGGAAATGTAAGTATAACGGTGGTGGAGAAGAAAAAAGTTTCACGCACAACCATTGATTATTATTCTTCTTCTTTTTTTAAGCCATTGACCCATACGAATTTATGAGTGAAGGATGCAAAACTTTCATCATGCAAAATAAGAAAAATAAATCCTATAGATGTTTTTATTTTCTTATTTTTATTTTAATTAATTGTCTACTATTTCTACAAATCGCTGCAGTTTTTTATGGATTTTTCACTATCATTTCAAATTCATAAACATAATTACCCTAATTACATGTAATGGTGTGAGATATAGTTTAACATTTTTATCTTTATTTATATTTCTTTATATCATGCACAGAGCAAAAGCACAGCAGCCATTCCAAAAAAGAACCCAAAAGAAAGAATCATTATGTACTGAATCATTATCCTTTTCAGCATCTAATTTGACTTATTTCACATATTGTTCACATTCATTTTTAATATAAGATATTATACTTTTAACAATGTTATTCTTATATTTTACTTTTTTATATCTTTGTTTCATACGTAGTGAATTTTTATTTTTGTAATTAAAGAAAGAAATAGACTAAAAGTGCTAAAAGATAATGTAAGAGAAAAAATATTTTTAAACTTATGATTTATATATGGGTTTATCATCTATAATTTAACATGATCAGACAAAATTTCCTACACTCACAATATTTTGTGGGACCCGCAGCAAAAAAAAAAAAAACTCCGGCACGCAAAACGAATATCTATAACATAACACAATCACTTTTCCTACTATATAACTCTTATAAAACCCTTTATATATTCTCTATTCAAATTCTTACCTGCAACCACAAGACCTTCACGGCATGGCACCCAATACAGAAAACCCTAAAACGAAGAACATCAGATAAACAAACCAAACCGCGTATGTGCACTACGACCTCAAACATGTTGGAAATTGAATAGATAAAAAACACTAACAAAACAAATCTCTCAAGATTTTTCTGTTCCCTCATTTTTACGTTCTCACAAAATATCACGAACACACCTATACAAAAAGCATCTACTAATTTGACATCTGTTATACAAATTCTAACAACATGACACTTGGATTGGTACATTTGAGTTTGACTTTTCTAACACTCCCCCTCAAACTCAACTTTGCATACCAATCATTTCTTTGAATTTGTTGAACACCTCTGCCTTCAATGGTTTTGTGAAAATGTCTGCTACTTGTTCTTCAGTTCTGCAATAGGTTAACTCCACAACTTTATTTTTGATTTGCTCCCGAATAAAATGATACTTCATGTCAATATGTTTGCTTCGGCTATGGGAGATTGGATTCTTTGCAAGTGATATAGCCGACTTATTGTCCACAAATATAGTGATTGGACCTTCTTGCTCCTGATGCAACTCATTCAAAATATTCTTCAACCAAATTGCTTGACACGTACATCCTGCTACAGCCATGTATTCTGCTTCACATGATGAAAGAGCTACCGTCTGTTGCTTCTTTGATGACCACGAAAATATTGCCGAGCCAATATGAAATGCATAACCAGAAGTACTTTTGCGATCAATCGTATCTCCACCATAATCACTATCTGAATAGCCAATCAACTTTGATTCTTCAGAATGCGTGTAAAATAGGCCATGATCAACAGTTCCTTTAATGTATCTCAAAATTCTTTTTGCCGCACTGAAATGATCCTGCTTTGGCTGCTCCATATATCTGCTAACTAAGCCAACTGCAAACATAATGTCAGGTCGAGTAAAAGTCAAATACCTTAAACTTCCGACCAAGCTCTTGTATAGTGTAGGATTTATTGGCTCTCTATCTGAATCAACTTTCATCTTCATTCCTGTTTCTATTGGCGTGGAGACTGACTTGCAATCTTTCATTTTGAACTTTCTCAACATTTCTTCTGCATATTTCTTTTGCGAGATGAAAATTCCTTCTCCCATTTGCTTCACTTCAACTCCAAGAAAATAAGACATCTCTCCAATATCTGTCATTTCAAATTCTTTAGTCATTGCTTTCTTAAAGTCATAAAACATACCTGGATTATTACCAGTGAATATCATATCATCCACATATAGGCACACAATCATCACATCTCCATCTTTATTTTTCTTTGTATACAATGCGTGCTCGTATGGACTCTTCACAAATCCACTCTTCTGAAAATACTCATCTATTCTTGTATTCCAGGCTCTCGGAGCTTGCTTCGACCCATATAGTGCCTTCTTCAATCTATAGACTTTATCTTCTTCTCCTTTTTTGATGTATCCTCGCGGTTGCTCAACATAAATTTCTTCTTCCAGGTAACCGTTGAGGAATGCTGATTTGACATCCATATGGTATATCTTCCACTTTTGTTGTGCTGCAACTGCTGTGAATAACCTGATAGTATCTATCCGTGCTACTGGTGCAAAAACCTCTTCATAGTCAACACTATATTTCTGCTTATAACCTTTGGCCACCAATCTTGCCTTGTATTTCTCCACCTTTCCTTCTGGGTTGGTCTTTGTCTTGTACACCCACTTCACACCAATTGACTTGTGATCTTTTGGCAAAGTTGTAAGCTCCCACGTGTCATTTTTTTTAATTGCAGCAATTTCATCATTCATTGCTTTCTTCCATTTTTCATCTTTTTCAGCTTCTTCATACATCACTGGATCACAATCCGCCATTAAACAAAATAATGAATAATCAAATGGTATTTGTACCTCATCATAAATTTCATTTAAACTTCTCATCTTTACTGGTGCTCCCCCTGAATTACTGCTACTACTCCCTGATGTTGATGGTGTAGTTACTGGGGTTGTTGGAACAGGACTTGGTGGAGGAGTTTGATCATCTCCTTCTTCAACTGTCTGCTCTTCTGAGTCATCATCATCTTTAAAAAATAAACCTTCAACTTTCTTTTCTTCTTTACTCCATCTCCAGTAATCTGCTTCATCAAATTCTACATCTCTTGAAATTATCACCTTTTTGGTTAGAGGATTGTAGAGTCTGTAAGCTTTGCTCCTATGCTCATAGCCAATAAAAATACACTTTTCCCCTTTATCATCTAGCTTTTTTCTCTTTTGATCTGGAATATGAGCATATGCTATACAACCAAAGATTCTTAAATAACTTACCTCTGGTTTATAACCGTTCCATGCTTCGTTTGGAGTCTTAAACTTCACACTCTTGGTTGGACATCGATTCAGCAAATAGGCAGCACACTGAACAGCTTCAGCCCACAACGTTCTTGGTAAGTGCTTTTCTTTGAGCATACTTCTTGCCATATCAAGAATCGTGCGATTCTTTCTTTCTGCAATTCCATTTTGCTGCGGAGTGTAGGCAGCTGTCAATTGATGAATTATCCCATGTTGCCTGCAAAATTCTTCAAATAACTTGGAAGTATATTCTCCCCCTCTATCTGTTTTGAGTGTCTTCAAATACTGACCACTTTGCTTTTCTGCCATTGCTTTGAACTCTTTGAATTTGTTAAGAGCTTCTGATTTTTCTTTAAGAATATACACCCAAGCTTTTCTACTAAAATCATCAATAAAAGTAATGTAATACCTGTTTCCACCAAGTGATGGAATATCAATTGGGCCAGCAATATCTGAGTGAACCAACTGCAATTGTCTTCTAGCTCTCCATGATTTGCCAACTTCAAAACTCTGTCTGTGTTGCTTTCCTCTCATACAGCTTTCACACAGTTGATCTGGATGATCTATCTGTGGCAATCCGCTCACCATTTTTGCTTTGGACAACAGCTTCAGGCCAGTGAAACCAAGATGACCGAATCTGAGATGCCACAACCACGAACTATCTTCTGTGATGGACTTCATGCACCTTATTGCTTCTGTCTGGATATTCAGCTTGAAAAGACGATTTCTTGACATATCAACTTTTGCAATCAGCTCTCCCTTTTGATTTCGTATGACAAGAGTATTGTTTTTCAAGTGTATATCATATCCCTTTTCTAAAAGTTGGCCAATACTGAGGAGATTGCTTTTCAGAGATGGAATATAATAAACATCTGAGATATATGTCTTACCTCCATTCTTTGTGAAAATCATAATCTTACCCTTGCCTTTGACTGGAGTTTTTGATGAATCTCCAAATGTAACCTCTCCTTGAACTTCCTCATTCAGCTCCGTGAACAGCTCCTTTCTTCCACACATATGATTGCTTGCTCCAGTATCGAGATACCACACATTCCTGCTACTATCTTCTTCACCTTTGTAGGTGAATAAAATAGTTGATTCATTAACTCTTTCTTCAATTGATGTAAACTGACTCCTCTCTTCAACTGGAGGCGTATCTTTAGATTCATAGCTGAGGTGACCAAATTTATTGCAATTATAACATTGTATCTGAGATTTGTCACCTCTTTGTTGAAATCTACCTCCTCCTCGAATCATAAATCCTCGGCTTCTGCCACGACCTCTACCTCGTTCACGATTATAATTTCCTTGGCCACGTCCATATGCTTCAGTATCATTTGCAAATCCCCTACCTATTTGACCACGTCCACCTCGTCCGCCACAACCACCACGAGTGTTGAGTCCACCTCGGGTGTTGAAGCCTCCTCTGTATCCACCATGATTTCCTCTGCCACGTACAAAGCTGCTACTGGCTTGGTTTTCATCAAGAGACATCTTGGTCTGCATAGCTTGCTCTATATTACTAGAGCCTTCATTCAACTTCATTCTTTGCTCATGAGCTTGAAGTGAACCCACAAGCTCATCAATGGACATCTCCGTCAAATCTTTGGCTTCTTCAATAGCTGTGACAACATAATCAAATCTTCTTGTTAGAGATCGAAGAACTTTCTCCATAAGTCTAACATCATCCAAGGCTTCTCCATTTCTTTTCATCTCCTTAGCCACCTTTTGCACTCTAGAGACATAATCTGTGACTTGCTCTCCACTTTGCATCTTCATGTTTTCAAACTCGGCTCTAAGTGATTGGAGCCGCACCTTTTTAGCTTTGTCAGCACCTTGACAGGATTTCTGTAAAGTCTCCCATGCCTCCTTTGATGATTTTACATCTGATATTTTCTCAAAGGTTGATTCATCAACCCCTTGAAAAATTAAGAATAGAGCCTTCTTGTCCTTCTTTCGTGAATCTTTCAGCGACTTCCTTTGTGCTTCTGATAAAGCTGCTTCAGCGGCAGCATCAGCGGGCTCCGTGTATCCATCTTCTACAAGGTCCCATATATCTTGAGAACCTAGTAGAGTCTTCATCTGGATGCTCCAATTTCCATAATTTGTTTTTGACAACTTTGGAATTTGTAGCTGCATCATATCCGTCATTGTTGGATCGAAAGTGGCTCTGATACCACTTGTTGGAAATTGAATAGATAAAAAACACTAACAAAACAAATCTCTCAAGATTTTTCCGTTCCCTCAGTTTTACGTTCTCACAAAATATCACTAACACACCTATACAAAAAGCATCTACTAATTTGACATCTGTTATACAAATTCTAACAACATGACACTTGGATTGGTACATTTGAGTTTGACTTTTCTAACAAAACAAATCCTCGATACGATAATACACTAGTATCTCAATCGCAACTCTAAAAACAAAAGTGTTAAGAGGGACAAGTGTTTTGTAGGATTTGTGCATTATCCAAGGCGCCAACAGGGTGACAAATATCCAAGCCCGTGCCAACTCTCATTTTTTCCCTACCAGATTACAGTGGACAGTGGTTTTGTACGAGGGCTGATGAAAACTAAACCAGTGACAAATCACTAGCTGGTCTTAACCTGGCTCCGCCATTGATGTCCATCCATATTCATAATTATTTAGTGTTTACACCAAACAAGTTACAAATATTCTAAATTTACAATTATTTAGACACCAAAATGTATGCATTTTCATAAAAAGCTTTATAATTTTTTGGGAGGTTATATTTACCCTCTTTTCTTTACTATCTCTTATTACCAAATCTTAACTGTTGATTTCTGTCGATGTAACGGTTGCAATTTATTGTGTAATACTTATTAATTAATTATTAATTTTCAATAAATTATAACCGTTAAATTGGCTGAAATCAAAGGTTAAGATTTGGTAATAAGAGATAGTAAGGAAAAGAGGTAGTAAATATAACTTCTCGTAACTTTTACAGTTATAACTTTGGCTTTAACATTTCTACATCTACATTCACTGTCAAAACGATGTTATTTTATATTTAATTAAAAAATTATAATAAGAAAGACTATTATAGCCTTGAAATAAATTATAATTACAAAAATACCTTGATTTTCATCCCAAAACAAAATTATTTTGGACTCAATGTAAATAATTATCTACATTGACCGTAAAACAAATGATCCCTATTACTCTCTTTTTTTCTCCAAAATTTAATGAACCCCAAACAAATTGTCAACAATAAATAACAAGTGTTTGGTTGATCAAGTAGTAATTCGTGATTCAGTACTTGTTGCTGGTAGATGAAACAAGCTATTCACAAATTCGGTAATGTTTTTATGAGAACTTCCACCCCCACCAGCAGCTCCTGCAGCCAAAGTCTTCCATTGCTTGGCATAGCTCTTCACTTCTTTGCCTCCCTCACTCTCCCTTATATCCCTTATACAATGTCCAATGCTTCTTGTCTCAGAATTTGTTTCTCATCAACTCGAGCTCTGATTCCCATTTTTCAAACATTTATGTTGTGTCTCCAATTTATTATGTATTAAGAGTTAATATGAGTATGAAATTGATTTAAAGATAATTAAAAGATATAAGAATTGTAATTGAAATTTATTTTATTCTCAGTAATATTCTCATAAAAATTCTTATATTTTGTAATAATTTTCAGCTCAATATATAGAAAGATAAATCTGATGGCTCAAGTTGATTTATAGGGTTCATTATTTATGCAATAAACACAGATAAGTTATCTACATTTAGCCCAAAATTTTGAGAGCAGTAAATGCAGATAACTTATCTGCATTTAACCCAAAAAATTGAGCAGTAAGCCTTCAAGTGTTATTCCCAAACCAAGACGTGTCCTTTACGTCACTATGGCGTTCGAACTCCATGTTAAGCCATCTTTTAAACATAATTAGGAGAATTATTAAAGCACTAATCCTAAGTTGCACCGACTTCCGCTTGGAACATGGGACACGATACGATAAGTGCACGTTTTGATATTAAATAATATTTTTAATTTATGTAGTATATATTATATTTAATATTTTATAATTTAATAAAAAAATAAAGATAAACTTAAAATATTTATAGTTTTGCAAAGAAACATAATATCGCAAATATTTATATAAAATTCAATAAAATAATAATGTAATCAAAACGAATCTAATAGTTAGAACTAAAACACAACGTAATTTTTAACTCTTTTTCAAATCTCTACAACGTGTTTGGAGTGTCGGGAAGTTCAGATATGACAAGTCACATTTTTTAAAGTATCGATGCATCATAGACACTCATCGTGCATTTTGTTGATTTAACTTTCTATTAATGATTAAATATATTGAAATCTTCTCTCGCAGTGCATTTTTTTTTTATATTACCAATCTTGTTTTTTAATAATATTCTTAAATTTAGGCAACTATCGTAAATTTTAATTTATCTTTCTTAGTAAAAAAATCAATTCAACCCAAAATTTTAAGGTCTTGGGTGAGGACCTTTTTAATTGTTTATATTATTTTTTAACACAGCCCCTCACACAAGAGTCCTTTGGACTTGAAGTGTGAATATTGCTCATGCCAATATTTTGGTTTACCTTGTGCTTATTTTAATTCCACTCGAAAGAGGGGATTGAACTCGTGACCTTATGGTCACTGAAGATACCATGTAAAGAATTAATTCAACTCAAAATCTTAAGAAGTTGGATAAAGGCCTTTTTAATGATTTATATTATTTTCTAACATTTTTATTTGACAATAAATCTTCTGTATCAGTATTTTATTACAAGACAACATTGGAGGGGGAAAAATCTGAATCTTAATGAATAGCTCAAGTAGATAGCAAGGATTATGAGGTGTTCAGAAAAAAGATTAAAATAAGAAAAATATTACTCTAATTATACATGAGAATAGTTTTCTTAGAGAAAAGTTAGGTGGGGGCACCGATTTGAGAAAAAAAAGTGCGAAAATATGAAAAATAAATAAATAATAAGAGTAATATTTTTCTTAACATAAATGTTTTTTTCCTAACAATTTCTTTCAACTATTTTTTTTATCGTTAGATCAAAAACAAATTAACAGTTATATGACGACAATGAATAAAAATTGCTAATTTGATTTTGATTTGATGATAACAAAAAGGCCATAATTAAATATTATAAGAACAAAATATTATAAGAGTAACATACCATTTTTATTAATGAGGAAATGATTTTTCCTTTTAAAATATGTAACTTATGTATTTTTAGCAATTTATAATTATGTATTAAAGGTAATACATAGCTATAAAATTAAAGTTAGTTTTTTCCCTCTCTTCAGAACTGATTGTTGACAAAGAAAATGAAAAAAATATAACTTTAATATTATAACTATGTACTATTCTTAATACATTATTATAAATTATTAAAAGGACATTAGTTGCACATTTAAAAGGACAAACTTGTAACTTTGTTAATATATAGATTTTATGAATTGTGCAATTAAAATATTATTTAAATCATGGGATAGGATATTGTGACACCCAAATTATGTTACACCCATGTGACACCCAGTCAATCTCACCGTTAGATCGCTTATGTTGATCCAACGGTTATATTAATTTCCATCTTTGTATGGTCATGATTTCTTAAATTTAAAGTGAAAGCATTAAATATGAGAAATCATAACCATACAAAGGTAGAAATAAATATAAATTATTAAATTTGGGAAGTCATGACCATACAAAGATGGAAATAAATATAACTATTGGATCAACATAAGCGATCTAACGGTGAGATTGACTGGGTATCACATAGGTGTAACATAACTTGGGTGTCACAATATCCTATCCCTTAAATCATAGGAAAAAGTGTTTATCACTTTATCATTTTAAATGACACAACTTATATCTTTTCACTCTCACAAAGAAGTGAGACCCACACCTTTATTTTTTTGGTCAATTCTCTCTCCTTCTTTATCTATCTCTTTCTCTCTCTTGAAATGACACAACCTTACATCCTTTAAAATGACACACACTTTACCCTAAATCATATTATTGACAAACAAAACGGCGTAGTCATGAAACTCAATGTCTGTGCACGAATCTTCATATATATATGTATAGAGAAAGGTTATAGTTACAACCTTTTTTTTTTTACAACCTCTTACAACCATATCTTATCACCGTTGATTTTCGCCAATCAACGGTTATTATTTTTTCAAATTAAACTTATTAATTAATTATTAATTCACAATAAATAATAACCGTTGATATATATAAAGTATGGTTGTATTGTAAAGCATAAAAGGTTGTAACTATAACCTTCCTCATATATATATATATATATATATATATATATATATATATATATATATATATATATGGGTCCGTTTTTTCTACAGTTAATGTAGATAACTTATCTACAGTGAATCCAAAATGACGTCATTTTGAGGCGAAAATCAAGGTATTTTTGTAATTATAATTTATTTCACGGTTATAATAATCTTTTTCATGATAATTTTTTACTTTTTTAACCTAAAACGACGTCGGTTTGGGAGCGAATGTAGATAACTTATCTACATTCACTTTAGAAACATTAAGGTCTCTCTATATATATATATATATAAATCTATATATATATATATATATATATATATATATATATATATATATATATATACTTTTTTCTGCAGCAGCTGTAGATAACACGGAAAAGTAGGCCTCACAGCTTAAAAAAAAAAAAAAGGATTCGGTTCCGGATCCTAACTTGCTGTAGGTGCAGCAGCTGCAGAAATCATTTTGCCATATATATATATATATATATATATATATATATATATATATATATGATTTAGGATCCTTTAACACCAGTGTCAAATTTTAAATTTGACACCTCATCTGAGAGCCGTTAGATAAAAAAAGATTAATGACTCTGATTTATAAGCATGTGTCACCATTGATCTTTTTTGATATAACGGTTCTCAGATAAAATTTGACACCTCTGTCAAAGTATCCTATCTCTCTCTCCCCCCCCTCTCTCTCTATATATATATGGGATATTTTTTTTCGGCAGAGAGCTACTCTCCGCAGCTGACACAAAAAGTGGGTCCACTGCTTTTCTTAAAAAAGAAGAAGCCAAGATACGAAACTGTATCCTAGAATCTGGGTCTGTATCCTGTCTTACTGTATGTACAACAGATGCAAAAATGATTTTGTCATATATATATATGTGTGTGCGCGTGTGTGCGAGTGTAAAAAGGTATTTCTATAACCACTTTAGATAACATTATCTACAGTTTTCTCTTTTTAACTAAGTCTGACGAGTGAGACATAAAAATTGTATTTTCTTACTCCGCCACGTTAGCCGACAATGTCCGAGGAGAGAGAACAAAAGAAATTTATTGTTATAACTATGTCTTACTGGTCAGACCGAGTTAAAAAAGGGGTAGTTGTAGATAATGTTATCTAAAGTGGCTGTATAAGTACTTTTTTCATATATATGTTCGATTTTTCTACATACGCTTTACGTGCAGCAGTGATACATTTTTCGTATATATAGGTTAAAACATTTAATGTGGGGTTACATGTGAGGAATCATAATCATACACATGTCATTGCTGTACATATAACATATATATATATATATATATATATATACATATGTATATATATAGGGTAGGATATTATTACATCAGTGTAAGAATTAGAAGTCTTGCACAAAAATTTGATCCTTTTAGATATAAGTGGAATCAATGAACAAGATTGGGAATGTAACTTATACTTATGTAAAATGATCCTGATATATATATATATATATATATATATATATATATATATATATATATATATATATATATATATATATATCATAAACTATGTAGCACCGATACCGACACGGGACACGAGAACGATACGACACGACACTCCGACACGTTAATTCTAACAAATGTTATATTTCGACACGTTAGGACACGTTTTGATATTAAATATTATTTTTTTATATAAGGGAAAAATGTTTGTCATTTTAAATGACATAACTTATATCCTTTCACTCTCACAAAGAGGTGGGACCCACACCTTTTTATTTTTCTGTCCAATCTCTTTCCTCCTTTATCTATCTCTTTTTCTCACTTAAAATGATACAATTTTACATCCTTTAAAATGATACACATTTTTTCCTTTATATAGTGTATATTATATTTAATACTCAATGATTTTATAAAAAATGAAGTTAAACTTATAATATCTATCAATTTTGTAAATAAACATAAGATATAACAAATATTTATATTAAACTAAATAAAATGATAACCGTAATCCAACGAATCTAATAGTTGGAAGTAAAAATGCAACGTAACACAACCTTTGAATCTTTTTTGAGCCTCTACAACGCGTATTAAAGTATTGAGAAGTGTCAGAGTATCAGAAAGTGTCAGAAAATATCGGGCACGACACGTCAAGATTTTTAAAATGTCTAGACTTCATAAGTAATAAATAAACAATAAACTCGATTAAATTAGAATAAATTTGACTAAAGACTTCAAGTGTCATTCCCAAACCAGGACGTGTCCTTTACGTCACTATGTCGGTCAAACTCCATGTTAACTGATAAGCCATGTTTCAGACCCTCAAACATAATTAGAAGAATTATTAAAGCATTAATCCTACGTTACGCTGACATTGATTCAGAACATGAGACATGACATGATATAAAAATTATTAAATTTTGATAGCTATCAAAATATTTTAATATTAAATAATATTTTTAATTTATGTAGTATATATTATATCTAATATTTAATAATTTAACAAAATAATATAGTTAAACTTATAATATTTATTAATTTTGTAAAGAAATATCATATATTATAAATATTTATATTAAACTCAATAAAATAATAATGTAATTAAATGAATTTAATAATTAGAACTAAAAATATAATACAATCTTTGAACTCTTTTTTAAGTATCTATAACGAGTGTTGGAGTATCGAAAAGTGTCGGATGACACGTCAAATTTTTTGAAATGTATTTTGTTGATTTAACTTACGATTAATGATTAAATATATTGAAATCTTCTCTCGCCGTGCATATTTTTATATTACCAATCTTGTTTTTTAATAATATTCTTGATCAAGTAAAAATTTAAGCAACTCTCGTAAATTATTGTTTATCTTTCTTATTTGACAATAAATCTTCTAAATCAGTATTTTATTACTGGACAATATTGGAGGGGGAAAATCTCAATCGTGAATCTGACACAACTTTACATCTTTAAAATGACACACACTTTACCCATATAAATTTTATGAATTGTGCAATGAAAATAGTATTTAAATCACATTATTGACAAACAAAACAGCGTAGTCATGAAACTCAATGTCTGTGCACGCATCTTTTCATCCAATTGTACTGTTGACCTTCAAATAGTGAAGCAGATTCTTTTTTTTTATTAAATTCAGGTATCCTCTAGCCGTAACCTAAGACTAATCCCCATCGAGCACTGTCGAACCCTTCGGAAGCTCTCCCAACAAATCTTTTTTTTCCATTCACAGGACTCAAACTCGAGATATCTGGTTAAGGGGCCAGGCTCCGTATCACCTGGGCCAAGGCAGTTTGGTACAGCAGATCCTACTCACAAGTTACAACAAACATTAATAAAAGTAATAACGTTAAAAGACACACAAAATTCAATTTTAATTTTAATGATCACGTACTCTTGACTTTTGATTTACAAGCTGTCATACAATTTCTCGTTCGCAGATGGTTATTTCTGAAGTGCGTATAAGTTCATCCCTCTTCCCCCACCCCAGAGAGTAAGAAACATAGAGGTTTTTCAACAAAAAAGAATGGAGAAGAAAAGCATAACAAGAAGAGTCCATTGTATAGCCTTAGCATATCCAGCTCAAGGCCACATTAATCCCATACTTCAGTTCTCAAAGCTTTTGCAACATGAAGGGGTGAGAGTAACACTGGTCACCACCCGTTCCTTCAGCATGAACATGCAGAACATACCTTCTTCCATTGCATTTGAAACCATTTCTGATGGTTTTGACAATGGTGGGGTTCCAGAAGCAGGGGGCTACAAGGCCTATTTGGAACGTTTTTGGCAAGTAGGGCCAGAGACTCTTGCTGAACTTCTTGAAAAACTTGATAGATCAAGTGATCATGTTGATTGCGTTATTTATGATTCATTCATGCCTTGGGCTCTAGAAGTTGCAAAGAGATTTGGGATTGTTGGAGCTGCATTCCTCACTCAAAATATGTGTGTCAATAGTATATACTATCATGTTCAACAAGGAATGCTTCGAGTTCCCCTCACAGAAAATGATATTAACCTTCCTGCGTTGCCTAAACTTCAACTTGGGGACATGCCTTCTTTCATGCTCTCTACAGATGAAGATAATCCACTTTTTCTAGATTTGGTAGTGGCTCAGTTCTCCAATATCGACAAAGCTGATTGGATTCTTTGCAATTCATTCTACGAGATGGAAAAGGAGGTTAGCAGCTCAAGTCATGTAACACTATTAGACTCACACACACACCCACATAACTCCATCATTTGATCTTGTGTTATTTTTTATTTCCCAAATAAGTATTTTTTTCACATGTAAAGGTTGGTTACTACAAATTGCTTGTAGGTAGCTGATTGGACGATGAAGATATGGTCCAAATTTAGGACCATAGGACCGTCCATACCATCTATGTTTTTGGACAAGCGACTTAAAGATGATGAAGATTATGGTGTTGCTCAATTCAAGAGTGAAGAATCCTTGAAATGGTTAGATGACAAGCCAAAAGGGTCTGTTGTTTATGTTTCTTTCGGGTCAATGGCAGTACTCAATGCAGAGCAAACAGGGGAACTAGCTTGTGGTTTGAGAGATAGTGGACGTTATTTCTTGTGGGTGGTGAGAGCCTCTGAAGAGATTAAACTCCCCAAAGATTTTGAAAAGAAGTCTGAGAAGGGCTTGGTAGTGACATGGTGTCCACAACTAAAAGTTCTAGACCATGAGGCTGTAGGGTGTTTTGTAACACATTGTGGTTGGAACTCTACATTGGAAGCTTTGAGCTTAGGAGTTCCAATGATTGCAATACCACATTGGTCAGATCAGAGTACCAATGCTAAGCAAATTGTGGATGTCTGGAAAACTGGAATCAGAGCTGCGTTTGGTGAGAAAAAGATTGTAAGAGGAGAAGAACTGAAGCATTGCATGAGGGAAATAATGGAGAGTGAGAGAGGCAAAGAGTTGAAAAGCAATGCCATGCAATGGAAGACTTTGGTTGCAGGAGTTTTTGGTAAGGATGGAAGTTCTCAAAAAAACATTGCAGAATTTGTGAACAGCTTGTTCAATTTACTACCAACATGAACCACAAATTATTTCTTGATAAACCAAGAAGTTCTTATTTATTGTTCACTGTGGTGCTGCATGCAATGATGCGTGTACTTGGCTTTTTTTTTTGGTAAGCTGCGTGTACTTGGCTTTATTTCTTGCTAAACAAATTATTGGAACATTGTAAAATGAAGTGTGGTGCGTCATAGTTTACTAGCTTTCGTTTGCATTTCTGCTTGTACTTGGCTTTATTTCTTGCTTGTGGCCTTTCTTTATTGTTTTATGTTGTATTTTATTCCCCAGTTTATGCTTGCTCCAACTAATGTATCATATCATTCTGTTGCTTTCTCAATAAAATTTTGGCTTTTCATTGAAGGTTCATTTAACAGTTATAATGAACCAATGCCTTTTGTTTAGAAAACAACTTCTTTTTCTTCATAAACTAAAACATAAAATAAACTTTGTTTGATTATCTACTGTTTATTTGATTGTTTTAAAAACTTCTTCTTCATAATTTACTTTTAGAATATAAAAATAAGAAACATTTTATATGTTTTTATTTTCTTATTCTTATTTTATTGAATTTTTTACTATTACTTCAAATCACCACAGTTTCTTATGGCTTTTCTACTGTCATTTCGAATCCATAAAAATAATTACCCTAATTACATATAGTGGTGTGACATACAGTTTAACATTTTTATCTTTGTTTATATTTCTTTATATCATGTACAGAGCAAAAGCAGAGCAATCATTCCAAAGAAGAACTTAGAATGCCATTCACATTTAAATTCTTTTACCTTAGCGTTTACACCAAACACAAAAGATATTTAAATACTCCAGCTGAGCTACAAATTTTGTGCAAGACTCCTTTGAGTAGATATACACATGAGGATGATTAAACATGCAAATCCTTGATGAATCTTGCTCAATCCTTCTTTAATTTTTTTTGAATGTATATGGCCTTTGGGATGTTATTTTCATCAAATCTAGCCATTTCAGGGTCAAAACTACAAAGTGATTTGAATGTTTAGGTCTGAATACAGTGTTTTGTTGTTTTCAATGTTATTTCCACAAATGGCACACCATGTGTCATTTTACAACAATTTTGAAGAAAGTTCCTACTCTTTTTTAATGAAGATACAAGAAATTTAGAGAAAAGATACAAAAGTTTCTAAAGAAAAAAAGTTACAAAGACTCTGATGGGAAGCCATTCAAGGTTTATGCTAGGAAGAGGAGAAGTGGATCTGAGGGGAATAAAGACCATATCTATGACAAAGGCCCAAAAGGAGGAAGCCCAAGTGGAGGAGAATTATCAGATGGGAAGGCAAAAGAGAAGGAGAACCATGTGAGTGGGTCACGTGACAAAGGCAAGGAAAAGGAAATAGGATAATAGAATGGAGAGGCAAGGAAGAGGGGGAGAATCTAACAGAATGGTGAGGCAAGGGAAAGGGGAATAATGTAACAGATTAGTGGTAAAGAAAGTTGGTTAGAAGAGAGAGAATGGGTGCTGGAAATTGGTTATAAAAGAAGAGAATGAAATGTGTAAAGGTAGATTATTGAGTAATGAGTAGTCTATGGGGAAGGGTACTCAGTGAGTCCCTTGGGGTGTCTTTTACTTTCCTTTAAGGCTGATTGCAGCCATTGTTGTTAGGATATTCACTCTTGTGAATATCATACGAGTCAAAGTGTCACAGATTGTATACAGTTTCAATATAATTTCAATTTCATTTGCAAACCTGTTTCTATTGGCAATCTCTATTCCATCAATAAATCCAGTTTCATCATTTGGTATCAAAGCTCCCGTTCCTCGGAGCAGTGAATGGTGGTGACGAGAATGGAGGCAAGACTAGAATCCATCGAAAGGAGGACCACTCAGTTTGAAGGAAGGGTTGAGGAGATGACCTTGGAGATGCGTCAGCTACGCGAAACGGTGATGGCGTACTTTGATAGAGTTGATCAACAGGAGCCCAACTCAGGAGAAGGACGAGGTTCGAACAGCAATGGGACCGGAAACGCAGGGAGAGGCAACCGAAATGGAGGAGGTCGAGATGATGACCGTATGAGACGATTGGAGGTCCCATATTTCGCGGGAGAAGACCCATACGGATGGATCTATCGGGCGGAAAGATACTTTCGGATTAATCAGATCCCACCGGAGGAACAAGTCGAAGCCGCTTCGATTTGCATGGAGGGGAAAGCACTCAATTGGTTCCAGTGGTGGGAATCCAGGAATCCGGACATCGATTGGGGACAGCTAAGGGCAGCGATGCTACAGAGGTTCCACACATCATCCTCTGGAAATCCATTCGAAGCCCTCATGTGTTTGAGGCAGACAGGGACGGTGTCAGAATATAGGGAGAATTTTGAGATGTTAGCGGTACCTTTGCGGGACGCGGATGATGAGGTGTTGAAAGCAGCTTTCCTCAATGGATTACGTGAGGTAATCCGTGCGGAAGTAAGGCTCCATCAGTTTCAGAGCATGGAGGAGCTGATGTCATTGGCACAACGCGTGGAGGAGAAAGAGATGGTGACAGGGAAGAGTGAGGGAAGTATGGGCCGCAGTGGAAGTGGGCCTGGATCGAGCCATCACCAACGGACCGCGTTGCCAACCAAAGGCAATCAGTTTGGGCCGAACGTAAGTGGACGTGTGTCCAACACTATTAACAATAATAGTGGATTTCAGAGGGGAAATGGGCCCCAACCCCAGCCCAACGAAAATAACCCTAATTCAGGGCAAAAGGGGTCGGTGATGGGAGAGGGACAGGGATCTACAAATGGGAGTGGAGGCTCGAGTGCTACCCATGGCCGACGGAACCCACGGTTCAGGCGATTGTTGTAACAGCCCGTGTTAACCCGGATTGTTAACACACTATCGTATTAAGCCACGCTTAATTAAAATGCGGAATAACTTTTTCTTTAATTCAATTATGACGTCATTAACTTAGCCAACTTGATTACTTAATCATTTTCATAAAAATACTGCATGTATGTAAATTGCAAGACAACTAACTGAATACCTCGTACATAAATATAATGTGTGTATCTAGAACCGCAGGACTACACATGCAGCCTGGGTCAAAATCCTGATACATTAATTACAACATTAAAAATAAAAGGACAATAACACAATCATGTGGCATGGACAAACCCCATGCTCACCAAATAAGGCAACAATGCCCAACAAATAGTCTCAACATAATCAGCATAATAAAAACGGGAAACATAACAGCAAATCCAGCAAGACAGCATATCAAAATATCAGCTCAACTCTGGCCTCCTGCCACCTGAGCCCTCAACATTACCTGATCCTGAAATAAGCGTCCCCAAACGTGGGGTGAGATCTCTAACAAGAAATCTCAGTAAGACAAGGGGTCCTCAAGGAGTCTCCACCCCAAGCTCACTTACATGTGTAATATAAGTTCTAAAACAGTATTACAGTATAAGTTCCAAAATCATGCGATGCAGCAATTAATCATGTCATGTGTGCTTTCAAATCTACTGGCCAGAGAAATGTAGGAATACGTCTATGCCTACATGAGTACATGGATACTACCTGCACCTCACCCACATGCTTCTCCATCTTGTATGTACTACATACTCAGGATTGCCGTCTAGGTGGACACCACATGCATATCATAATGCTCATTACATATAAACAGCTCAACAGCATTTCCAAAATAATCAAAGCATGTAACACAGCATGCATAAACCCATCCCCATGGGACATGGTGGAACATCAAAATGGCTAAACCGAGGACACGAAAGCTTACCTTGCAAGCTAGCTATCCAAGCCAAGAGTCCAACCACTCACTAGTCCACAAACAGCAGTATCACAATCTGATATGGACCATTAACAAGTCAATATAAATGCATCACAAGCATACAACTTAAAGACTACGCCTTTCCTTTACGTTTTACGTCTTAAGGCTTCCAACAAAGCCATAAGCCCTTAATCATGTGATTCTGACTTAGTTCATTAATTACAGAAGTTCAACTTCCTTAAACTTGGGTCCACACACACCCAATAGCTTACTGTTCATACAGTAAGGCTACTGTCTGCGCAGAACCCAGGATATTCGGATATCAGAAGGGGCATATCCGGATATGCCATATCCGGATATCACACTGGACATATCCGGATATGTCATATCCGGATACCCAGATCCCATATCCGGATATCAATATCCGGATACCATATCCGGATACTGATATCCGGATATCTGTTCGACAAATATCCGGATATCTCACGACAGAATGCAGTTTCTGCATTTCGTGAATATCCATCCCAAAGATCCAACTTTTAACACATGTACACGTTAAAGCATGCATCTTTAAGCATATACAAGTTCATTTAGGTGTTGGTTACTTCATTTTAACTTTTTACATGCCAAGACACCACCTTTAAGCAAGATAAACTCATGATCATGGTGAGATAACTTACCCCAAGGCTTAAGGCAGAAATGGACAGAGGTATGAAGCTCTTGGAGCTCTCCACAAGCTCCTCAACTCAGGCCAACAAAGGGTGCACGAAAATGGTGCACAAGACTTGGTCTTTCTACCCAAAGGTTGCTTCTTGGAGCTTCCACTACCAAGGAAACACACACAACTCCCACTCACACAACTCACACTACAACCAACCCTCAAGAATACACTCAACAGTGGCTGAGTGTGCAGCAAGCACCTCCTCACACCCTCACAACCCACCCTACTATGTGTTTGTAAGAAGAAGAGAGGAAGAAACAAAGAGGAATTGATCCAAGGCTCAAGAATGGTGAAGGAGAGCAATGAAACAGTGAATGCTCCCTTCAGCCACCAAAGACTCACGTATGACCAATATGCTGCCTAGGGTTTTGTGCTAAGTGGGTCTATTTATAGGCCCAAGCACTAACCGCGCAGTATTAGCCTTAATCGCAAAGTAAAAGATATTGATCCCAAACTTCGGATTCTAGACCTACGCATTTTTCTAAGATTTGTCATATTTTTATTTTATTTTTCGGAGCACCTTTCCGGTACGCGCTTTTCCATAGCCAGTATCAGTTCTGGCATCAGATTACGTCATTTTGACTTGAAACTTGTTTTACAAGTCCTACATAATATTCTAGTAATTATCATGTGTTCGTTATAATTTTCTGGGATACTTTTCCGGTACGCATTTATACCGAGTAGCAGAACCGGTATCTGCGCTTTTCTTCCGAAAAGCGACTTTCAGCATTTTTACTCACTCAATATAATTATCTAAGCCCATTAATAATTATTAGGGTCAATTATGGAATTATTTCCTAATTATCATAATTAATTCACTAATTACCTTAATTAGCGGTGCGGGTTCTTACAATTGTCAGAGGAGTAAATGGCTGAGTATCGCCGACGGAACCTATGCTACAGATGCGACGCTCCTTTCTCTCATGACCACGTCTGTAGCAACCCAAGCCTCCGGATCATGTTACTGGGTGTCGGGGATGAAGGAGACGACATGGACGAAGAGAATGAAGGAGAGGCGGCCATCAACGGCGGCGGAGAGCAAGTGTTGAAGTTAAGCATGCACAGCGTGGTGGGAGTAACCACGAACCAGTCGTTGAAGGTGTGGGGAGAAATACGGGGACGGACGGTGATGGTGTTGATCGATTCGGGGGCAACGCACAACTTCATACATGATCAACTAGCAACGGAGTTACACTTACCTGTGGATGGATCTTCAACGCATAAAGTGGAGGTGGGAGATGGTCACCAGGTACACAATCGAGGCTTATGTAAAAAGGTAACAATCTTGTTCCCCAACCTTACGGTGGTTCAAGATTTTTACCTCTTCCAATTAAAGGGTGTAGATGTGGTTCTGGGGTTTGAATGGCTAGCTAGTTTGGGGGAGATCCGGGCCAATTTCAGAGATCTTAATCTGAAAATTCCAACGGAGGATGGAGTAATAGAGTTAAGTGGAGATCCGACTGTGACCAGAAGTATGATGTCCTTCAAAAAGGTGGGGAAAACATGGAAAAAAGGGGCAGAAAAATATTACATTGAGTTGAGTCTACTGTCAGTAAAGGAGGATAAGACTCCACAGGAGGCAGGGAGTCCATGGAAGGAAGTGGTACATTCTTATGAAGATGTTTTTACAACTCCTCAGGAGCTTCCTCCAGCAAGAGCCTGTGACCACCATATCAACCTTAAGGAGGGGGGAGAAATTCCGAATATCCGACCATACAGATACCCACGTTATCAGAAGGAGGAGATTGAAAAATTCGTGAAAGAGATGCTGATGTCAGGTATGATCAGACCTAGCAATAGCCCTTACTCTAGTCCTTTAATTCTTGTTAAAAAAAAGATGGAAGTTGGAGGTTTTGCGTAGATTACAGGGCTCTCAATCACATCACTGTGACTGACAAATTCCCTATGCCCATGATTGATGAGCTCCTTGATGAGCTGGGAGGGGCGGTAATGTTTTCGAAATTGGATCTAAAGTCCGGATACAATCAGATCCGGATGTGTGTAGAGGACATTCCGAAAATGGCATTTCGAACACATGAAGGACATTACGAATACATTGTAATGCCCTTCGGTTTGAAAAATGCTCCATCCACATTTCAAGGACTGATGAACGAAGTATTCAGACCACTCTTGAGGAATTTCGTACTGGTTTTCTTCGACGACATCTTAGTGTACAGCAAAGATGTTCAGTCTCATGTCCAACATCTGACCCAAGTACTCGAAATTTTGAGACAGAATAAACTTACGGCCAATAAAAAAAAATGCAGCTTTGGTAAGGAAGAATTGGAATACCTGGGACACATTATTAGCAAAGAAGGAGTCAAGGCCGATCAGGGTAAAGTGGAAGTCATGAGGTTGTGGCCACGGCCTAAAAACATAAAAGGTTTGAGAGGATTTCTGGGAATTACGGGCTATTATAGAAGATTTGTGAAGGAGTATGGGTTAAAGGCACGGCCACTAACTCAGTTACTCAAGAAGGACAGTTTTGTGTGGAATGAGGAAGCAGAGAAAGCCTTTGAAGGGCTGAAGCAAGCAATGATGGAGCTGCCCACGCTAGCTTTGCTTAATTTTGATAAACAATTTGTGGTGGAAACAGATGCATCGGGAATAGGGATGGGAGCGGTGTTAATGCAAGATGCAATTCCTATAGCTTTTCTGAGTCAAGCTTTCTCGGATCATGCTAGGAATTTGTCGGTATACGAAAGAGAACTCAAAGCCATTGTGTTTGCTGTACATAAATGGCGGCACTATCTATTGGGCAAGAAGTTTATTATAAGGACAGATCAAAGGAGTTTGAAGTTCTTAACTGAACAAAGATTAATGGCAGAAGGGCAGCAAAGGTTGGTGGCAAAACTGTTAGGATTTGACTTTGAAATCCAATATAAGCCAGGGGTGGAAAACAGGGCTGCGGATGCTCTTTCACGGGTGATGGAATTCAAGGAGTTAACAATGGTCTCCAGTCCCAATTTGCAGTCTTTGTCCGAGGAGTTATTGGAGGATGAAGTCAGCAACAAACTCATCAAAGAAATATTACAGGATCTGAATGCTCATCCGGGTTACAAGCTCAACCGTGGCTGTTTGTGGTATAATGGTAAGTTGGTCATCCCTCAAAAATCTCCTCAGATTCCTTTACTCGTACATGAGTTTCACTCTTCACCTTGGGGAGGACATTCAGGGGAATTGAGGACATTCAAAAGAATTTCTAATCTTTTTTATTGGAGGGGAATGAGACGGGATGTAGCAAAGTTTGTCCAAGCTTGTAGCATTTGCCAACAGCAGAAATATTCTCAGTTAGCTCCTGCTGGATTATTGCAACCATTGGGGGTGCCGGAACGTGTGTGGGAAGATATCACTATGGATTTTATTGGAGGGCTCCCTAAATCCAAGGGCATGGATACTTTATTGGTGGTGGTTGATCGACTAACCAAATATGCTCATTTCATTCCACTATCCCATCCGTTTACTGCACAGCAAGTGGCTGCTGTCTTCATCCGCGAAATAGTCCGTCTACATGGATTCCCAAAGTCTATTGTATCGGATCGGGACAAAATATTCACTAGCAAATTTTGGGGAGAAATTTTTCGTTTGGCAGCCACCAAGTTAAAATTCAGCTCCGCGTATCATCCCCAAACAGATGGACAAACAGAGGTTGTTAATAGGACAGTGGAAACTTATCTTCGCTGTTTTGTGGGTCAACATCCTAAGGGCTGGGTCAAATGGATACCATGGGCCGAATTCTGGTTTAATACTTCATATAACCGGTCTACTAACATGACGCCCTTTAAAGCTTTATATGGGCGTGATCCTCCTCTATTAATTCATTTTGACAGTGGTCATACACAACTGGAATCAGTGGATCAATTGTTGCTGGACCGTGATGCCATTTTGGGGGAATTAAAACAAAACTTATGCAAGGCCCAGGAGTTCATGAAGCGGCAGGCGGACAAGAAGAGGAGGGCTGTGGAATATGGGGTCGGGGACATGGTATATTTGAAGATTCAGCCTTATAAACTCAAATCATTGGCTACACACATGAATCAAAAGCTTAGTCCCCGTTATTATAGACCATTTGAAGTCACAAAACGAATTGGGTTGGTTGCTTATGAAATCCTACTTCCCCATTATGCTAAGATCCATCCTGTTTTTCATGTGTCTCAATTAAAAAAAGCCATAGATCCATCTGTTCCAATTTTGGAACTACCTAAGTGCTTGGCTGAATCACTAGAGATGACAGTCGATCCAGCAGAGGTTTTAGCTAGTAGAAGATTGCTCAATGGCCAAATTGAAATCTTGATCAAATGGAGGGGGCTATCCGATTGTGACAATTCTTGGGAAGTTCTGGATAAATTTCGGGTACAATTTCCTCATTTTCCCCTTGAGGACAAGGTGAATTTTAAGGAGGGAGGAATTGATGGGAAGCCATTCAAGGTTTATGCTAGGAAGAGGAGAAGTGGATCTGAATATAAGGGGAATAAAGACCATATCTATGACAAAGGCCCAAAAGGAGGAAGCCCAAGTGGAGGAGAATTATCAGATGGGAAGGCAAAAGAGAAGGAGAACCATGTGAGTGGGTCACGTGACAAAGGCAAGGAAAAGGAAATAGGATAACAGAATGGAGAGGCAAGGATGAGGGGGGGGAATCTAACAGAATGGTGAGGCAAGGAAAAGGGGAATAATGTAACAGATTAGTGGTAAAGAAAGTTGGTTAGAAGAGAGAGAATGGGTGCTGGAAATTGGTTATAAAAGAAGGGAATGAAATGTGTAAGGGTAGATTATTGAGTAATGAGTAGTCTATGGGGAAGGGTACTCAGTGAGTCCCTTGGGGTGTCTTTTACTTTCCTTTAAGGCTGATTGCAGCCATTGTTGTTAGGATATTCACTCTTGTGAATATCATACGAGTCAAAGTGTCACAGATTGTATACAGTTTCAATATAATTTCAATTTCATTTGCAAACCTGTTTCTATTGGCAATCTCTATTCCATCAATAAATCCAGTTTCATCAGACTCTAAAAGTTAAAATTATTTTGACATTAAAATGTATGCATTTTTCACAAAAAGTCTTGAAACTTTTACAGTTATAACTTCTTTTTTCCAAATTTATTGCACCCCAAACAATTTGTCAACAATAAATTACAAGTGTTCTTTTAAATGAAACAAGCTATTCACAAATTCTGTAATGTTTTGGTGAGAACTTCCACACTCACCAACAGCTCCTGCAGCCAAAGTCTTCCACTGCATGGCATGGCTTTTCACTTCTTTGCCTCCCTCACTCTCCATTATATCCCTTATACAATGTTTCAATGCGTCTCTTCTCACAATTTGTTTCTCATCAACTGAAGCTCTGATTCCTATTTTCCAAACATCTACAATATGCTTAGCATTGGTGGCTTGGTCTGACAATTGTGGCATTGCAACAATTGGAACTCCTAAGCTCAGAGCTTCCAATGTAGAGTTCCAACCACAATGTGTTACAAAGCACCCTACAGCTTCATGAGCTAAAACTTTTAGCTGGGAGCACCATGTCACTACCAAGCCCTTCTCTGACTTCTTTTCAAAACTTTTGGGGAGCTTAGTCTCTTCAGAGGCTCTAACCACCCACAAAAAGTAATTTCCACCATCTCTCAAACCACAAGCTAGTTCCTCGGTTTGCTCTTCATTGAGTAGTGCTAAACTACCAAAAGAAACATAAACAACAGACCCTTTTGGCTTATCATCTAGCCATTCCATGCATTCTTCACTCTTGAATTGCTCAACACCATAATCTTCATCATCTTTAATTTTCATGTCTAAAAACATGGATGGTATGGATGGTCCTATGGTCCTAAGTTTTGACCAAATCTTCATTGTCCAATCAGAAACCTATAAGCAATTTCAAGTCTTGGAAAATATTTATTGAAGTATAAAAGCAAAATAAAATTGAATTTTAACATAAAGTTGTCAGTGAAAATGGGATATAGTTGGTTCATGACAATAAGTGTTACAAGATTTCAGCTGCATACCTCTTTTTCCAGCTCGTAGAAAGAATTGCACAAGAGCCAATCAGCTTTGTCAATGTTAGAAAACTGACCCACTAAGAAATCAAGAAGAGTTGGATCTTCTACATAGTTAAAGAAGAAAGATGGCATGTCCCTAAGTGCAAGTTGAGGCAGTGCAGGAAGAGAAATCTCTTGCTCATTAAGGGGAGCATGCAACTTTCCCATGTGAACATGATAGTATATACTATTGACAGCTAAATTTTGAGTGAGAAAAACAGCCCCTATTATACCAAATCTCCTTGCAACTTCTAGAGCCCAAGGCATAACTGAATCATAAATAAGACAATCAACAGGGTAGTTTGATCTAGCAATCTTCTCAAGAAGCTCCACAAGAGTCTGTGACCCCACTTGCCAAAAGCGTTTGAAATAGACACTTGCTTCTCCAATCCTACCATCGTCAAAACCATCGGATATGGTCTCAAGTGCAATGGAATCTGGCAATTTGTGCAAGTTCTTGCTGTAGAAAAGGGTGGTGACCAATGTTACTCTCACCCCTTCATGTTGCAAAAGCTTTGAGAACTGAAGCATGGGATTAATGTGACCTTGAGCTGGAAATGCTAAGACCAAACAGTGCACTCTTCTTGCTATGATTTTCTTCTCCATTTCTCTGATAAACTCTCTCTTAACTCTCTTAGCTCTTATTCTTATACAATAGCAACTGAGACTTTGTACACGGAAATTATGACGACTTGTAAGACTAATGTTGACGTGTGATCATTAATTTAAGAACTTCAATTACACACTCAAAAAACAAAAAATGTGGCCACTTCAATTTTTTTCTTGACTCATCTAAGTTTGTGAGTGCAATAATATGAGATATCATATCACATATTGCAAAAGAAAATATAATCCCTTTAATTATTTGACTTTTGTTATGATTGGTGTATCTTGTGTTATAAGAAAATATAATCCCTTTAATTATTGGACTTTTGTTATGATTAGTGTATCTTGTGTTAGGAAATGTCGTAGGAAAATTCAAATTCTCATGAGGGAATGAATTTTATCATATTAAAATTTCATATGATCTGATCTTGCTTTTTTGTATTTCCTTCTTTATTAATGATAATTGCACCCCCACCTATTTAATGCATATGAAGAAAGAGATAGATACAAAAAAATTTATATAACTAGATCATGCAAAATTTTAACATGAAATTCTACTCTTTTTTTAAATATTAGCCAGAGATTTATACTAATTTTTGTAATCAGAGTGTCCTATGTTATTAAATTATAGATTCGACTATTATCGTTCAGTACACCTACTCATATTTCATTTTAATTGTTTAAAAAATTAATTATTTAAAATGACTTTTATATATCGAGATTTGCGACAGTTGTCAGTCGAATTGCATGATAGAAAATTGCTCCTGCATGTGAAAGTTTGTTGGCTTTTGGAGTTGTTTAGATTTGTCTAAGGGTATATTTGGGAGATGGTTTTAGAAGGGGGAAGGGAAGAGAAGAGAAGGGAGGGTTTTAGGAAATCATTCTTTTGTTTATGAGTTAAAAAAAATGAGGGAAAGATTTTGAGGGTTTTTACTAAGGGAAAACATTTTCTCATATTACATGAGAATTCAACTCTCTCATGTTAGTGACCTTTCGATTTGCGTGCAAAGCTTTTCTTTTCTTTTTCTTTTTTTAATAAATATGGGGTCCACCACTAGTTGAGTCACAACATGAGAAAATTAAATCCCTTTTACTAAATCCTCCAAAATTCCCATTCTTCACAAAATTTAAGTTCCCCCAATTTGGAGGGTTTGAGGAGGAAAATATTAAAAATTACTTATCTATCCTTAGCATTAAAATGTGAAAACTACATAAATGTGAATCATTTTTAAATGTGACATTATTAGAAAAGTATCAAATACCGACAAAATTTATCAACGAAAAATATTTCGTAAAAAATAGTGATGATATTTTTAATGAAAATCATATACGTCAAAAAACTTCTCTCAACACTAAAGACGAAATTAGATACGGAACAAATTTTGTCATAATCACTGACATAAATTTTTTACGGAAAAAAAATTTCAACCAAAATCGTTTGATAGAAACTAAATTTCGTCAGAACTTTCCATGAAAATATTTTCGTCAAAATTTTTGAAGAAACACATTTCTATCGAAAAGTTTCGACGTAAAACAATTACGTCAAAATATTTTACAAAAAACATTTCCATCAAATTTTTTGAATAAAAACATTTTTGTAAAATTTTTCGACTTTTTTAGTCAAAATTTTTACGGGATCTAAATTTCGTCAAAATATTTCCCTCAACAAATTTCACAAAAACACATATTCATCAAAAAATTTCACAAAAAATATTTCCATCAAAATTTTCAATGAAACCCATTTCCATCGAAATTTTTTGACAGAAACACATTTTCATCGAAACTTTTCGACGAAAAATATTTCCGTCAACTTTTTCGATTAAAGAACATTTCCATCAAAGTTTTCAACGCAACACATTTCTGTCAAAAATGTTTGACAGAAAATATTTTCGTAAAAAATTTTGAGAGAAAAAATATTATGTCAAAATTTTTAACGAAACACATTTCCATTAAAAAAATTTCATAAAAAGTTTTGACGGAAAACATTTCAGTCAAAAATTTTGACGAAAAAAAATTCGTCAAAATTCTTCACAAAATTCAAATTCCATCAAAAGTTTTCGACGAAAATATTTTTGTCATACTTTTTGACGAAGAAAATTTCCGACGAAATTTTATACGAAACACAATTCCATCGAAGTTTTTTGAAAAAAAATATTTTCAACAAAATTTTCGATAAAAAAAAATTGTATCAAAATTTTCAACGAAACACATTTTTGTCCAAAAATTTCGACAAAAAAATATTCCGTCAAAATTTTTTGCAGAATCTAAATTCTGTCGAAAGTTTCACAGAAACATTTCCCTCAAAAATTTTGAAAAAATATTTTCGTTGAAATTTTCAGTGAGATACATTTTTATCGAAGATTTTGAACGAAAAATTTTTCGTCAAATTTTTTGAAGGAATTCTTTTTTCCATCAAAACTTTTGATGAAATTTTTTTTGTCGTAAATATTTAACAAATCATTTTCGTCAAAATTTTTGATGAAAACTAAATTTCGTGGAAAATTTTGACTGAAATTTTATTTTTGTTAAATATTTCATCGGATAAAAATTCTATTGCCTTAGATGTAAAGTGTTCCGACGGAAAAATGTCTTTTTTACAGAATTTTTATCGTTTTCAATGTAGAATTTTCGTTAAAAATATAATCTTTTTTTAGTAGTGTGAAAAATACATAAATAATTTTGTTTAGCAATTTTAAATTTAATTTTATTTGTAAAATATAATAATTATATTAATTTTAGAAAAAGGGTAAAATTGTTAAAATTTCTAATTGATCCTTCATTTTTCGTCCTTACCATTTTTTTAACTCCCAAAAAAATGGAGGGAATACCTTCAAATTTCCTTCCTTCCCTTCCCCTCCCTCCCCTTTTGATCCCCTTCTCCTCCCTTCTCCTCCCCTCCAAATTGTCTCATGCAACACAAAAAAAAAAAGGTGGGACCCATTTTTTTATTTTTTCTCTTTTTCTTTTAGTGGGTCCCACCCACTTTTTTAATGGGTTGCATGAGACAATTTGTATCATGTAACATAAGAAAAATAAAACTGTTTGTCTAATGTTGTTATATTTGATGTTGTTTACGAGCTTTCCTTTGCATTTATGCTTGTACTTGGCTTTATTTCTTGCTTGTGGCCTTTCTTTATTGTTTTATGTTGTATTTTATTCCCCAGTTTACGCATGCTCCAACTAGTGTATCATATTTTTCAGTGTTGCTTTCTCAATAAAATTTTAGGTTTTCACTGAAGGTTCACTTAACACTTATAAATTATAATGAACCAATGCCTTTGTTAAGAAAACAGCTTTTTTTTTTCTTCATAAACTAAAACATAAAATCAGATTTGTTTGGTTATCTATTGTTTACGAGATAGGTTATTCTAGTTACATTTTCTCTGTCTATCTTTTTACCTACCACTCTTCAACATTATTAGATCAGAATCTAAATTTCAATAAGAGAAAGAAATGATAAAGGTAGTTGAGACTATGATCTAAGATATTGGACAATCGTAAGGCAAAGATAAGCGGGAAAAAAAAGTAGGAAGAATATTGTTTATTTGATTGTTTTGAAAACTTGATTTTCATAATTTATTTTTGGATTTGACGTTTATCCTTTTAAAGAATATAGAATTATGTCTTTTTAAGTAAGAAAAAGAGATATACAATGAAAATCATGAGCATAGAAAATGAGTTTTTTTTTTATTTTAATTTTAAAAAAAATTACTAGTTTTAATTAAAATGACCATCCTTTAAAATGATAAATATTTTTCCCTTTATTTTTTAGGATTGAAAAATAAGAACGCTTTTTAGATGTTTTTATTTTCTTATTCTTATTTGAAGGTACTTTCGTCTATTACTTCAAATCACCACACTTTTGTATAGGGTTGGCAAAATGGGCCAACCCGGCCCAACCTGCATGCATCCCGAAAAAAATTAGTCGGGTTAGGGTTGGTTCGAAAAAGAAAATGAGTTAGAAAATCCAACCCAAACCGACCCGAGCCGGGTTAGGTTGGCTCAAAAATTGGCTTGCGGGTTGGCACAAAAATGGCTCGCGGGTTAGCTTGTTTTCAGCCAATTTAAATGAAATTGTAGTAAACTTAAACAATACAATTGTCATGCAGAATAGTTTATCAAAAAAAAAAATAATAATATAAAGTTACAGAATGAGTAGTAAAAGCAAAATGTTCTAGTTTCGAGTTTTCTTCACAATAAATTTGCACCAACATCGAGAAACAATCAAAATCACTTGCTACCAAATGGATAAGATATTTGAACCAAACAAAGGCAGCGCAGCCTAAAAATATAAAAATGGCATCGACGTGAGAAGATTAGAGACTTAGGTGTAGAGAAGGAAGAAAGATGACAACAACGTAGATGGGTTTTGTCCATTTTTATATATTATATTTTGTATATTTCTAAAAAAAAAAAAACTCAATCCGCAAGCTGACCCATTTGACCAGCAGGTTGACTCATTTTTTTTTTTGAGCTGGCTTGGGACGGGTTGGCAATTCATTTTTGCCAACCCAACCTGGCTCATTTTCTACGGGTTACGAGCCAACTCGATGAATCGGCTAGTTTTTGGCAACCCTAATTTCGTATGGATTTTCTATTGTCATTTCAATTCCATAAAAATAATTACCCTAATTACATATAATATATAATGATGTTGCATGCAGTTTAACTTTTTATTTTTATTTCTTTATATCATGTACAGAACAAAAACAGAGCTACCATTCCAAAGAAGAACTTAGAATGTCATCCACATTCATAATTTCTTATCATAGTGTTTACACCAAACAAGTTACAAACATTCTAAAGTTACAATTATTTAAACATCAAAATGTAACACCAAACAAGTTACAAACATTCTAAAGTTACAGTTATTTAAACAAGCTAGTAAACAATAAGTTGATCAAGTAGTAATTTGTGATTCAGGGCTGCTGCTTGTTAAATGAAACAAGCCATTCACAAATTCTGCAATGTTTTTTTGAGAACTTCCGTCCTTACCAAAAACTCCTGCAGCCAAAGCCTTCCATTGCATGACATGATTCTTCACTTCTTTGCCTCCCTCACTCTCCATTATATCCCTTATACAATGTTTCAATGCTTCTCTTCTCACAATTTGTTTCTCATCAACTGAAGCTCTAATTCCTATTTTCCAAACATCTACAATATGCTTAGCATTGGTGGCTTGGTCTGACCATTGCGGCATTGCAACAATTGGAACTCCCAAGCTCAGAGCTTCCAATGTAGAGTTCCAACCACAATGTGTTACAAAGCACCCTACAGCCTCATGAGCTAAAACTTTTAGCTGGGAGCACCATGTCACTACCAAGCCCTTCTCTGACTTCTTTTCAAAACCTTTGGGGAGCTTAGTCTCTTCCGAGGCTCTAACCACCCACAAGAAGTAATTTCCACTATCTCTCAAACCACAAGCTAGTTCTTCTGTTTGCTCCTCATTGAGCACTGCTAAACTCCCAAAGGAAACATAGACTACAGACCCTTTTGGCTTATCATCTAACCATTCCATGCATTCTTCACTCTTGAATTGTGCAACACCATAATCTTCATCATCTTTAATTCTCTTGTCTAAAAACATGGATGGTATGGATGGTCCTATGGTCCTAAGTTTTGGCCAAATCTTCATTGACCAATCAGACACCTATAAGCAATTTCGAGTAAACAACTATTGCATGCTGAAAATATTTATTGAAGGATAAAAACAAAATAAAAGTGAATTTTAACATAAAAACTTTCTTGTGAAAATGGGAGAGTAGGTTTGGTTCATGAAAGTTAGTGTTACAAGATTTCAGCTGCATACCTCTTTTTCCAGCTCGTAAAAGGAATTGCACAAGAGCCAATCAGCTTTGTCAATGTTAGAAAACTGACCCACTAAGAGTTCAAGAAAAGATGGATCTTCTACATAGTTAAAGAAGAAAGATGGCATGTCCCTAAGTGCAAGTTGTGGCAGTGCAGGAAGAGAAATCTCTTGCTCAGTAAGGGGAGCATGGAGCTTTCCAAGGTGGACATGATAGTATATACTATTGACAGCCAAACTTTGAGTGAGGAAAACAGCACCAATTATACCAAATTTCCTTGCAACTTCAAGAGCCCAAGGCATGAATGAATTATATATAAGACAATCAACAGGGTAGTTTGACCTAGCAAGTTTCTCAAGAAGCTCCACAAGAGTGTGTGGCCCTACTTGCCAAAAGCGTTTCAAATAGACCCTTAAGTTCTCTGCTTCTCCAATCCTACCATTGTCAAAACCATCGGATATGGTCTCAAGTGCAATGGAATCTGGCAGTTTGTGCAAGTTCTTGCTGTAGAAAAGGGTGGTGACCAGTGTTACTCTCACCCCTTCATGTTGTAAAAGTTTTGAGAACTGAAGCATGGGATTAATGTGACCTTGAGCTGGATATGCTAAGACCAAACAGTGCATTTTGTTGGTTATGCTTTTCTTCTCCATTTCTCTGATAAAATCTCTTAGCTCTCTTAGTCTTATACATAGCAAATGAGAATTTGTACACGGAAACTATGATGACTTATAAGACAACTATTGGCGTGTGATCATTAATTTATGAACTTCAATTATATTTTTGCCTTTTACTATTGAACTTTTATTATGATTGTTGAATCTTGTGTTAGGAAATAAGGGAGGGTCAACATTACCAAATTAAAAATTTCAACCAAAAATTCACTTGTGAATAAGATTATATTAATTGTTTTATATTTCTGTAACAGGTCCCTCACGTAACAATTCATTGAGATTGAAGGGTGAATGTTGCATTAGGAATTTAGGACAGTCTATTTGTACTAAAAAATTCTATAATATTTAATTATTTTTATAAATAGAATGGGGCAGTGAGTCAAAGTGGCAAAGCGAGCGTTCTGCCCAAAAAATCGAGCCAACTTGCACCGCCCACTTTTGAAAATGGGTTGAAAAACTCAATTCACCTCATTTGTTTGTCGAGCGGGGTGGGTTGACCAGTCCGGCCAAAGTCATTTTGCATTATAATAAAAGAAGGTTAGGACCCAATGAGTGCAGCTCAATTGGTTCTTTGGCGCTGAATTAATGGGGTTGGATATGTGTTCGATTCCTGCTGAATGCATTCTTGGGGAGGGGGTTGAACCTTTAGCCATCACTGACCCCCGCACTCCGTATTAATGTCATAGCCGCCTCAAAGAGTCGAAGCTTGTGGGGATACCGGAGGAAGCCAACTCGCCTCAAAGAGATAATTAGGGTTGGGTAACTCAAAAAAAATAAAAAAATAAAAAAGTTAGGCAAGTTGGTGGGTTAGGGGTTGTAAAAATCGGCCCACCTCATCTTATTTCGCAGGCGGAGCGGGTCCGCCCGTCGGCCGAACCTATTTTATCGGCCTTATATCAAACACCACTAAATCATTTATAAACGAAATAATTTAATTCAAAAATTTAAACTTTTGGTAAGATTTTATATTTACTTAATAGAGACATTGAATGCGACTGACAACACAATTTAGTTTAAATATTAGCAAGAGAAATTCAAATTTTTACTAATTTTTATAATCAGAGACTCCTATGGTATTAAATCATTGATTCGACTATTATCATTCAGTTCATCTATTCATATTCCATTTTAATTGTTTAAAATATTAATTATTTAAATTGACTTTTATATCGAGATTTGCGACAGTTGTCAGTCGAACTGCATATATAATAGAAAATTGCTCCCGGGAGATACCAAAAAAAAAAGAAAGAAAGAAAATTGCTCCGGTGAAGGTTTGATGGCTTTTGGAGTTGTTTAGATATGTCTAATTAATAATGTTGGTATATTTGATTTATTTTTTTTCCAATTTACTGATAAAAGATTTAATTTTTTCTTAGACTATTCCTGCATGTGTTCTTAAACTAGCTTTGGGAGAGGGTTGGGGTAGTTTCACGTGCACGATTTGAAGGGAAGGAGACATTGTTAAATTTATTTGAATAATGTTGAGGAGAACACCATACATGTGATCATATTTCGAAAGTAAAGATGTTGTGTTTCTATTATTGATTGAACCTTTTGTTGTGTTGGTTCTTGAGTATGATACTCAAGATTTCTTTAGTAATGTTGTGCTTTTTGTTTATTTTTCTTTTTACTAATATAGTACGAAGTTTTTAAGTTTTTAGTAGAATTGTTAGGACAAGATTGCTAGTCAGTATTCTTGACATGCATAATGTTTCTAAATTTCATAACCGTTATTTTTAATCTTTTAAAACTTTTAGTTTTCCGAAAAATAATTTTTAAATTTGTGGTTTCAATTTTTGTTTTCCCTTTGACTAAAATATTTTCATAAGCATTGTATTTTGAAAAATTGACCAAATTATAAGAAAAATCCTACCGAAATTTTGATAGATTCTTCCATAGCCCTTTTGTATGTTAGGATATATGTTGGTAGTAGTTAAGTGATACTTAATTCATAGTTGGGTGACTTAGGTAAG